>VMDR010003487.1:0-71646 GCA_007922815.1 Macrotus californicus
GAAAAAGAGAAAGAGAAAGAGAAAAAGAAAAAGAAAGGAGAGAGAAAGGAAGGGAGGGAGGGAGGGAGGGAGCGAGGGAGGGAAGACGAGTGGAAAGGTGTGAGACAGCAAGGTATCTCTGGGAAACTGGAGTGAACGGTGCATGTAGGAATGATGTTGAGGAAGGTGGCCAGGAAGAGCCAGATCCAATTTAAGACATTTATTACAGCAAGAATAAAACCCGTCATGCCTGTTCTTTTGCCCTCAATGTCCATGGACTCCACTTTCTGGGAGAAGAAGCTCTGAGGGTCTAATTCTTGCTGTGTTTGTAGATCTTTAATGGAGAGGTGTGACTAGGAAGTTAACGTTCTGCTCTGCTAGACGTCCATTCCCTAGGAACCATTGGCATTTAAAGATTCACATCTCAGTCTCTTTGCTGGGAGGGCGTCACCTGAATGTGGCCATCATAAACAATCCCCAGGGGTTTGAGTCCTCTAGCCCTCTCCTCGATACCCAAACCCATCTATGGCAGGCCTTCCCCACTCCTCTCTGCAGCCCCTGGGTCCGTGCAGAGACTGCCGCCTCTGTGAAGGCACCTGCACTTCATTCATCCTTCTGAAGGTCAGGTCTCCTTTCTTCAAAGCCCTTGTGGCTCTCAGAGCTTGGCCTCGTCATGTTACAGGTATTGGTGCCTATATTTTCTGTCTTATTTGACTGTTGAGATTTGGGGGGCGAAATACCAAAAACACCTCCAGAAGGAGAGCGTGTATCTTCTGTTTGACATTCTTCTGCGTCCTGTACACAAACCGTGATTGACCATCTACTGCAGCCAGACACAGGTCCAGGCACCGAAGAACCACATTTGCAAAGGTAGACAATAGTCCTGGTCGCAAGGGATATATTTCTAAAAGACAGATGTGTTTCTCTATAAACAAATGAAATCATTGTAGATGGTGACAAGGACATAAAACAGTGAAATAAAAGACAATATAGGTGGGGTGAGAATGCCCACTTGGAAATGGAGTATGAGGAAAGGCCTCTGTGAGGAGCTGGCATTGGAGCTGAGACCCAAATATAAATTATGAAAAGGAAGCCAGCCACGGGAACTTCTGAGGGTCAAGTGTTCCAGGCAAGAAGACAGCAAAGGCAAAGGCCCGGAAGCAGGAGCAGCGTGGTGGGTTTGCAGAACAGAAAAGGAACCGAATGGGCCAGAGGGGAGTCCATGAGGGAGAGACAAATGGCAGGTGAGGCCAGAGAGGTAAGAGCTTTTAATGTCCCGTGGGTGAAGTAGACCAGGGTCAGCAAGCTAGGACCCGGGGATCAAATCCAGCCCATTTGTTTTTGTGTGGCCATGGCCAAAAAATCACTTTCACATTTTTAATTAGTTGGAAAAAATCAAAATAAATACAATACTTCATGGCACATGAAAATTATGTAGAATTCAAATTTAAGCATCCACAAAGACTTATTGAAACATGGCTATCCCCGTTCACTTACGTATGGTCTGTGTTTGCTTTCACCCTATTACAGCAGTTGAATGACTGAAAGACCATATGGCACTCAAAGCCTAAGGTGTTTACTATATACCTGGTCCTTTACAGAAAAAGTTTGTCAACCCTTGAACTAGACTTTGAGCTTCCTAAGGTCTGTTCATTTATTCAACAAATATTCCTTGAGGGCCTTCAGTATCAGGAATTCTGTTGGCTTCTGGGGAAACAGGGAGGGTTAAGTTACATAATGGAAGGTTCTGAGTTCCACTAAAGCTGCGTTAAATATGGGGCAAGAAGGAAGACAGAGTTCTTTGAGTTCAAGGGCTAACAAAACTCTTAGGATCCATGTCTTCCTCCCACCGAGCAAAGGCATCTGGCCCATTTTTCCCCACCCCAAAAGAAGAGAGAAACTGGATCGTGAAAAGTGACCAGCTTGTTATAAAAATGTAGCTAATCAGCAAAATCTAAAGGCTCTGAAATATGTTGAGTCAAACTTTTTTTTCAGAGCAAATATAAAAAGAAGATGAAGTCCTCAGAAACAGAATATTATTTAGCAAGCGATGGAAAGTGTTCTCACTGCACTAATGAGTCATTAAGTGAGGCGTTTGGGAACTGAGGAGGAGCTATAATTAGGTTATCTGTATTTTTAACACAAGAAAAATAAGCCAAAGCGGCATTAACCAATGCAGCTGTATTGGAAAGGGGACAGCTCTCGGCAAGTCTCCTACCAGAGGGGAATCATTTTTAACAACTCCGAGCTCAGCTGAGCAGTTAATTTAACAAAATGCTCAAGAACAAACCCTCAGCCGTTGGTAGTCAACCTTAACCGTCTTCCTCGCCTTACCCTCCTAACTAGAAAGCAATGCCCCATTCCAAAACACCGGGCTGTACAGATATCAGTTTAGATGGAGTGGAAACAGCAAATCTGATCACAACAAAAGGGGAGCACAAATGACTTGAGTGATGGGTTAGGGATTTCACATAATTAAATTGTCAAAGGCCACAAAAGGAATGTGAAAATCAGGGGATATCACCATCATGGGCGAAGAGAGAGGGAATTTCGTTATAAATACATTTCTGAAGAAGATGAAGAAAAAATAGATGTCCAGATTGCTCATTTTTGGCCTAATGAATAAATCATCTCGCTCCCCCTCAGCCCCCAATGCACCTGCTGCTTTGAAAAGTCCTTCCACACCAACCCAACAGTAAATGCCTCACAATGGCTCCAACGAGGCTGGAGTCCCGCCAGTGAAAATTACCACTCTTCAACCAGGATAAACATCATATTACTTCATTACCCTTTTAAAACATATGCAAATTAAATCCATTATTCTTTTTTCACCCAGAAATGAAGTTCGTTTGGCTGGAATTCAGCGATTCTTTTTGTTGCAGTTGACCATGAATGGATGAACTTCATGTAGATGGTGCCCACTCCCCATCTTTGAATCAAACATTAATACCATTTGACAGTAATAAATAACACTTATCACAATAGGGATGGAATAATGATTTTCCCACTCAGCTGGCTCATCAGAGCCTATCAGCTGACAACTGCATAAATGAGATTAGCATAACAGCTGCCTATGACAAATGTATCTAAATCCTTCTAATGCCAGCGAGTGCTTTGATCTCCCTATCAAGTCAATGCCAAAACCCAAATCCATTTCTGCAAAATACATCTTGTTTATTATAGATACATATGTATGTCCCCGCACAGTCTGCAATCCCAAGACATCCTTAATTAAAAGAATTTGGAATAGTGATTGAAAATTGTCACCTCTGGCTTTGTACTTCCTTGCATGACTTTACTGAATATTTTAAGACATTTATTTTCAAAATGGAGTCTGTGCTTTGCCTTCCCCTACTTCCTCTTGAGTCACTCACCAGAATGTAATGAGGTCCCATTCTGATGTTTTCAAATGAAAATAATTACCGTGGTTTCATTTTGATTATTGCCTTTCAGAGGTATCAGGTTCATAAAAATTTAAATCAACTCCAAGTAACATAAGCCACACTTCTCTACTTCCTATTATACAATCACAGTGAAACACAGACTTGTTCTTTGTTCGGGAATGCAAATGGGGTTTGAGATCAAACCTGAACTATAATGTCTTCATTTATCTTTCTCAACAATCCACGTTGCTGACGAGGGTAACATGAGGAGCAGTAAATACACATTGTTGGTGTCCAGGTCCCTGCAAGCCTCAGTTTTGCTTCTCCTACTAAACTTGAAGTTGAAACAAGACAGAAAGTTCAGCGTCCAGGGAATAACGCACTGGACATTAGGGAGATTAGGATGTAGACAGTTGGACTTTCCCTTAATAAAATGGAAGCAAGGCTAACATATAAATTGAATGTGGCTCTTATTTCATCTTGGAATACTTACTTATTCAAACTAAAGGTGAAGGGCAGTAATAGCTAATTTACTTCTGCTCCTCTGTGTGACTCACTTGAATCCTATTCATAGCAACTACAGTTCTCCAAACAATTAAAGTCCTCATCAGTCAACAGTCATTTATTCATACAATAAATAGGTATCAGGAGCCTGCTATGTACTATTGTAGGTGCTGGGAATATCACAGAAACCTGAAAAACAAGGTCTTTGCCCTCATGGGACTTGCATTTTACGGGGCAGGAAGAAAGAACTATTGAAAAATAACTGCATAGCAGTGAAGAGAGGACACTTTTCAGATCACACATTAGAGAAGACAAATAGATTTCAACATTTGTGCAAACGTGGGCTCTCATGAATAATAGGAACAGACCTAGGCGCTTCACACAAACACAACTGATTAAGACTACATTTTAGGTCTAACTTTTAAACAGTGTTTAACTGAAGTTGAGATTGCTCCACAATTAATTAATCAGCCCAATTTACAGAGCTCAATAGGAAAGAACAAGGAATATTCATTAATTTATTCAACAAAGGCGTACTGACCAGTCACTATGGGGGGCACACCATCTCAGTGGTGGAATTACGAACACAGTCACAATGTCTCAAAAGCAGAAGCCTTCTGGGCTGGGGGGAAGCAGGCAAGGCCTCCATGAAGTGACCTTTAAATGAAAAACTAAAGGATGGGAGTTGGTATAATAAACAGGAGGCTCAGTATTTCAAAAGTAGGTATCTGTCACTTAACATAAAAAAAAAAAAGCAAAAAATCCAATTTTTAAAACTGGGCAGAGGACCTGAATAGACACTTCTCCAAAGAAGACATACAGGTGGCCAATAGACATGAAAAGAAGCTCAACATCACTAATCATCAGAGAAATGCAAATTAAAACCACAATGAGATATCACCTCATACCTGTCAGAATGGTTATCATCGATAAATCACCAGTGAGTGTTGGCAAGGATGTGGTGAAAAGGGAACCCTAGTGCGCTGTTGGGGCTGGGGGAGGCAGACCAGTGCAACCTCTGTGGAAAGCAGTATGGAGATTCCTCAAGAAATTAAAAATAGAACTGCCTTTGGACCCAGCAATTTCACTTACAGGCATCTACCCAAAGAAATCCAAAACACTAGTTCAAAAGACATATGCATCCCTATGTTCAATGCAGCATTATTTACAATAGCCAAGATACAGAAGCAACCTAGGGGCACACATATAGATAACTGGATAAAGAAGATGTGGCACACATATACAATGCAATATTTCTTGGCCATAAAAAAGAATGAAATCTTACCATTTGGGACAACATGCATGGGCCTAGCAAATATTATGCTAAGTGAAATAAGTCAGACAGAGAAAGACAAGCACCATATGACTTCACTAGTATGTAGAATCTAAAAAACAAAGTAAATTAAACAAAACATAAAGAGACTCAATTGATGGTTGACAGATGGGAGGTAGGTTGGGGCACTGGGTGAAAAGGTGAAGGGTTTAAGAAGTACGAACTGGTCGTTACTAAATAGTCACAGGATATAAAGTGCAGCATAGATAATATAGTCATTAATATTTTAATAAGTATGTACAATGCCAGGTAGGTACTAGATACACCAGGGGATCACTTCGTAAGTTATATGAATGCCTAACTACTATGCTGTATAAATGAAACTAATATAAAATAGTATTAAATGTCAACAGTCATTGAAAAAGTTTTTTAAAAACTTTGATCGGGCATAGCAAAGCAAGAATTTCACAAAATCCACTAAGGAGGTATTGGCCATGAACACCAGGTCCCATATAGTTGTGAAAAAGTTGTCTGGAGTTGACTGGATATGCATTTCTTCATCTTAACTGTTAGTAAACATCCATGTTCCCTTGTATCAGGTGGGTCTACCATGAGTGAATGATTTCCCCAATTATTCTCTCCCAATTACATTTACTTGTTTATTTTCTTCTGTTTCCCCCCTCTAAAATGTTCCATGAGGTCATGGATCACATCTGCCTTTTGTTTTCATCGTGAATCTTTCTTCCTTTCTGTATCTCTAGTGACTGGCACACAGTCAGAACTCATTAAATAATTGTCAAATTAATGAATAAATGAATACATCAGTTATCATTTGAAGGTAATTGTAGTAAATATCTTGTGGTATGTGCAACTACCCCTTTGCTCAGAGGACTACCCCAGTCCACAGGCTCAAATCCTGGCAGCTGTGAGAACATGAAGCATCTCCCACAACCACCGCAATGGAGCCCAAGAGAAGGCACAGCCCTAACAGGACTTGTCAGATCGCCTCTCCCAGAATCTAGAACTAGAACCAAGAGATGCTAATCTGAGGCTCCACACATGGCTACCACTGAGGTTGTACAAAGCAGGGGGACTGTAGGGCAGACACATGAAGAGAGAAGAAAGAGAGCCCAGATGTGGTTGGTATGGGTCAGTGGATTGGATGCTAGCCTGCAAACCAAAGGGTCGCTGGTTCAATTCCCAGGTGGGGCACATGCCCGGGGGGTGGGCCAGGTCCCCAGTTGAGGGCATGTGAGAGGCAACCACACATTGATGTTTCTCTCCCCTCTCTTTCTCCCTCCCTTCCTCTCTCTCTAAAAATAAATTCATTAATTTTTAAAAATGAATTAATTAATTTAATTAATTCAATTTTTTTTTAAAGCCCAGCTTCTGTAGGACAGTGAGAGGGTTACAGAGAGAAAGGCAGAGATGAGCAATCACATGACCCCAGAGGGAAACCAAAAGAATCAATCTTGGTTTTGGATGGATTTCTCGATTCTAATCCCCAACGCCTTGTGGATTCTGACACATACCCCTGTATACATCTAATAAATTCTCTTCCTTGTTTAAGCTGGCTTTGTGTGGGTTTCCATTCCTTACAGCTACAACACCCTTCGCTGGGAGAGTGACACAGAGCATCTCCCAGGGTAGATGATAAATGCGTTTGCATTCATCAAAGTGGTATTTCAATGGGCCTGTGGTCAAATACATGCTTTCGCCTTTTTTTGCACTTTGTCGCTTCATTGAGAATCATTTGGAGCAGGGTTCACGCTGCAGTGTGAAGACAGGCCTCTTTATGTGGCTTTTTCATATGATAATGTAGAGTATATTTTCAGCCCAGCCCTCAATCAAGTGGGCATGTCTGAAGCAGATATAATTACAGCATCTATTTTGCTGGCTCTTACCTGAAGACAAAGCAAACAGTGTGCTAAGTAATTATGTTCAATGATGACCCTTCGAACACCGTGAGGAAGAGGGTCAGTCAGCCCGGAGGAACTACACATTCCCATCTGTAACACCGTACCCTCAGGAGAACTCCACCCCGACCCCAAAGGAAGGGTCTGACCTACGGGTTGTGAGATATTTTTTTTTTGGATGGACAGATTGTGGCTACTTTAATAGGTAGTGAAATTATTGATGCTGGTATATCCAACAAATCAAAAAAAAAAAAAAAAAACCAAGGAAAAAGAGCCTTCATTACCAGCGAATCCTCCCCAATAATACCCACTTCAATCCACTGAAAAGAACTTAAGTAACATGCAATCATTTTTTGTTTGTTTTATTTTGTTTTCATTTTAACATTAACCACTCACACTGGAAATTCTCATCTTCCGGTAAAGATGTCGTGTTTCAGTAACCTTGACATTTCTTCTTTTGCAGTTTAAAATTGCACAAATGTTAAACCACCGTGAAAATGATTAACAATGATAATGTATTCTCTCCTAACGCCACAATCAGTGAGTGAAACATCATCAGTGAGCCGTTGGCTGGCGGTCCCATTATTTATCCATCCCTGCCTGACGAGATGCATCTGAGTTGGTCTCTCATAACACAGACCCAGAGTATGGCCCATCTTCTGTGGCAAAATCATCGCATTTCAGATGCACAATGAATAATATGTTTGAGAAGTGGGGGGGATAAGGGAAAATAACTCCAAGAAATACAAGAGATGCGTGCTGGTGTGAAGCTTTTTAATTCTTCTTTTTTCTTGTTTCAAACACTTGATAAGGCTCACTCAGACCACTAGGTTTGTGTGTAAACACATCTGGCTGGTTCTCATTGAAAAGAGCCTTTTCCCACTCTTCAGCTAATAATATTTCCCTTTCGTTCCAGCTCATTACTTCGAGCTTTCCTCCACTGTTCTAAGCTAAGTAATTTCTCTCCCTCTCCACTGTCTGCACCTTTACAAATATTTGCAAATGGTTATCATGCCCTATCCTGATACTTACCATGAAGCAAAAATCTTCTGTGGCTTCAATACTTAATAACGGGGCCAATGTGTGCACCGTGTTTCTCCCCTGCAGCTCTAACAGCCTAACACGGTAGGGCAATTATCACACGCCATCCTCTGCAGCCCAGCGTTGAAATCAAAACTCATGTTCCCTTGCTTAGCAAATGCTGTCTGAGCGGAAGAGCTCTAAGAGGTTATCAGAGCCACAGAGCCACCCGTGAGTCCCAGACAGTTAGGAGACTGGTCTTGAAATCTGACTTCTAAGTAGTCTTATCTCTAGCACTGTGTGGCTCGGGGCAAGTCACTACTTCTGTGGACCTCACTTGCTTTTCCTGTGAAGGAAGGGTTCACATAGATTGTGTCTAAGATGTCTTCTAAACCCATGACTCTAAGGCCCACTTACATTTTAGAGTATCTTTTTTAAAACCTAAATCTAATCAAGTCACTCCCTTCTTAAGGGCCTTTGGTTGCTTCCAGTTGCAGTTAGAATGGACTCAAACTTCTTTCCAAAGCCTGCCTGGTGTCACATGGCCTACTGTCTGCCTACATCTCCAGTCTTGGCTTGTGTCATCCTGTTCATTGATCTCCCGTTGGGTTCCTCCAAATAAGGCCCTGGAATGAGGATGAACTTGAGGAGATTCTCTGGGAGGGGAATGATAAAGGATTGGGGACAGAAGGCAGCAAGGGGAAGGAAGCTGAAAAAGGTATGTTATCAAGCAGCTTACAACAGTGGGAAACTGAGGCTCAATCTCCCTGAGGGCTCCTGGGAGCACAGAATATGCGTCCCAGAAATCCCACCAACTCCCACTTGTCCTAGGTTGAGAACAACACAGGGACATCAACTCCCGGCACCTCTTGCCTGCCCACCGTGTTGACCCAGCATACCAGGGAAAGCCACCACTATACTGAGGACCACTAAGGGCAGAGGGGATATGGGTGGCTTATGACATGTCAGCTACTCCATGCTTTACTACAATCTCGCCTTGCAGACCTTATTTCCGGTTCCTCAGACTTGTCATCTGTCCTCTCTTTTGGGGCCTCTGCGTAGGCAACCCACTCTGACTCAGTCTTCCTTCTCGCTCTAAGGGACACTTTCTCAGGCTAGTCTCCCCTGGCCACCCCAATTAGGTTCCCCTCCCTTCATTTTATCAGTGCTCCATGTATCCTTCTTTCAGATCAGTCTTTATTGCCATTATTTTACTTTATTTTATGTCTGTATATTCCACTAGAATATAAGTGTCCTCAAGTGGGGACCTATCCATTTTATTCACCAATGTATAGCCAGCATCTAGTTCAATACCTGAGAATGGCTGGTAATAAATTGTTATCACACGAGTAAGTTTTGAAAGCCCAGAGTTGTTTGTAAAAATTATGCATTTATACTAAACAAGAAAAATATTTCAGTGAGATAGAAAGAAAATGTTTTGATGTATCATTCTCCTACACAATGGAAAGTGCTAATTTTCACGCCATAAAGTACGAACGAAAACCTACGGTAGCTTACGGAAGCACAGTAATAGCTTGTCTAAGCAGGAATGTAACACACTAAACTAGTCAGAAGGCGAGATTCCAGTCTCAGCCTTCTTGACTCCTAAGCCTCAAGCAATAATTGTGACTTTCTGAGCCTCTGGTGTATTTGCTCTCTATTCAGAGTTTTTAATGTTTTTAATTTTAAAAAAATAATGAGGCAATTAGGTTATCTTTTAGGTCTCTCGTAAAGCGTCTACATTCTCTCAGTCTACTAGATGAGAAACCTATTGCATATCATAGATGTTCAACAAAATTTTTTCTCGAATGCTCAGAACATGGATAGCTAAGCCACAGGTACAAAAGCATGGAGTTCTGATAACTGAATCTCAGTTTCTTCATCTGCACAAAATGTTGTGTCACAATGATGTAATTCTGTGCTTGTGGCAGACATTACTAATCAATTGCCATAGTCCTTACCATTGATCCAAAATGTAGCCCCTGAAATTGGACAGACACTACCTTAACCAAGAGATTGAGGTGAACACTGCCCCTGGTAAGTTAGGGTGGAAGCAGAATAGCATGGTGTGCTGTGATGAGAAAGGTCCTTCACCTCTGCGGGGGTCTCCCCAAAACCCATAACCCCAGTCTTATTATGAGAAAAAGCATTAAGACAAATCCAAATTGAGGGGCATTCTGCAAACTACCTGACCAGTACTCCCCTGAAATGTCAAGGTCGTGAAAAACAAGGAAAGACTGAGAAACTGTCACAGACCAGAAGGGGCTCCGAGACATGACAGATAATGCCATGTGGGGTCTTCAGTGGGATCCTGGATCAGAAAAAGGCGTTAGTGGGGGAGAAACAACTTGAATGAAGTCTGGTGGTTAGTTAATAGTAATGTACCAATGTCACCATATTTTGCCATGTATAATGTGCACTTTTTTGCCCAAATTTTTGAGAGAAAAATAAGGATGCACATTACACATGGGTATAATGATTACATTCCATGGGTATTGTAGTGGGTATAATAATCCTGTGTATAATGCACACAAAAATATGGGTGTGCATTATACATGGCAAAATATGGTAATTTCTTAGTTTTAAGAAATCCACCATGGCTGTGTGAGGTGTTAGTACTAGGTAAAATGGGTAACATGCTCACAGGAAAACTCGGTTACACCCAAATTTAATTGCAAAGTCTGAGATCTGGGCACAGGGAGAATTTATTGAGTACTTTGATACTAAGGAATCACTGCCCCTAACACTAATGGTGAACTAAATTGCTACAAATCTTCTCTTAATACCCCCTGGATGACATGCAGGCGGTGGCTAGTCTTTGTTGGATTCATACAGCTTTTCCCTTGAAGAGGCATACCGAGTGCAGGGTTCAGAGCTTCTGTGTATGGATGGACCCTACAATTCATTGTCTAGGTGAAAACTTGGAGACTACGGCCTTCACTTTTCAAACTGTGCAGCTAGCAGATTTCATTTACAGTATATTGCAACAAGTCCCTGGGAGTTTCCACCAAAAGCCATAAATCAGAATCAGTTAAGAAAAATGTTCAAGAGAATTTCCCATTTCTGCAGATAGACAAGGTTGAGAAATATCAGAGGTAGAGTTATATAGTGTGAAATGACACTTTCTAAAGGGCTCTTTTGAGCAATTTATTAAGAATTTGTCAAAGACATGCCAAGTGTTCATCAGTGAATTAGGCATGTATTATAATGCTTATCGTAGCATGTAAAGATGACGATACTTATCACTTAGATTGTACTTAACAGGCTCGAAACATTTCCAATTCTAATTAAATATTCTCCCACATGTATCTGTGTAGAGAAATAACCATTTAGAGGAGAAAGAAATACCCAGACTCACAAATAAGAAAAAATCCATCAGAGACGGCTTGGGAACTTGAGTACAGTATTAAATATGTAGGCAAATGTATAACATTTTGAGCTTCAGCCAGAAATCTAAGTTGGTTCCCCTAAACAACCATCTGGAGTTCAGTCTTCTCATCAAAATAAGCCTTCATGCTTCTTTTTCCCTGAAGTTTTAGCTGCCCTGGACAGAGCCTTTAGAGGTTTAGGTTCATTATATGGAAGCAAACAGGGAAACCAAGAGATTCCATTTTTCCAAACGTGGCATTTGTCTTTTCAAAAATCAAGCTCAACAAATATAGGTTCAAAATACTCCAGCTTCACAACTTTCTTCATTTTTGTTCAAGTTTTTGAAATGGTGCCACTGTTTCCCAGTGGGATCAACATGGTGGTAGAAGGAACAACTAAAAGGAGAAGTTTGAGAAGTCTTAAAGATTGCCCAGTCCCGCTCTCTCATTTTATGAGTGAAGGGAAATGACTTCTGAAAAGATTCACTGACTCGTTCAAGTCATACACCAGCCCACAATAAACCTGGGGCTCAGACCCTGCATTCCTTACCCCGAACCTAACACTTCACAGCCACGCTTTGCGTTGTAAATTGTCAGACCAGATCAGTTCTCCGAGAGCACAGTGGATGGCTCATAGTGGACTCACTATTGGATTCTGAGAATCTGCACGGGTGTCAAGGTGAGACCCTGAATGGTTGTTTTAATGAAGGCAACGTTACAATTCACGCAGAGTCACTGTTGTACCTAGCAAATTCATAATTAGAGGTAATTTTGCACCTGCTGTCATGAGAAGATGGCATTTCCTTTAATTTAGCTCAATGCCTTGATTATACTGTGGGAGCGGCAGGAGACAGGCAATCTCTCACTAGACTCCTGGAGAAAACACACAGCCTTTGGTGTGTGGTATGATTAATAAAGCCATTTAGCATCCTTGGATTCATCAGCTGCCGCTTCTCATCGTACCGATGAGAACGAGACGGGAGCGCTTCTCACCATCCAACCTGTTGCCGAGGCTGCGAGAGGCTACTGGGTTCTTTTTAGGGTGAACCATCCCAAGAATTCCAGTCGAGCTAACTTGGAAACATAATCGTGGAAGTGGCAATGAATTTCAGGTCACTAAATCAGGGTCATGAGAAACATGATGTTACCTTTCTACAAGTGGATTTACTTTCTAGTTCAAGACCTTGAGTCAGGAGTTTAGGAATCCTCTTTCCTTATGGGCTGCTTTAGATTTGGGGAACTCATCTAGGGCCAAGTTATTAGGGGTGCAGGGTTCATTTTAATGGTCCACTTGACTGGTCTGTGCCAGTAAAACGTTGTCTCTGGGTGTGTCTGGGATGAGATTAGCATTTGAATTGGTGAACTGGGTCAAGGCCAAGATGAATGGCCCCTGAAGAAGAATGGATGAACCGTCACCTCCCTGGCCCATTTCCCAATTCCTGGCCGAATCCCCTCACCCTCAGGAAAAAGGGAGTCCATTCGAGGTCAGTTAACAATCTGCAATGCTCCAAAAAGGTAAATTACTACTCAGGTGTCTTAGACTCACAGTAACTCGCTAGTGTAGATACATAGAGTCAATATGAATTTCCAACGAAGTGCAGTTAACTGTGCGCACTTTAGTAAATGTGAGATTTCGTAATACGTGAAGACAGTTCATGATGACTTAAAGCCAAACTACATTCCAAAGAGGTATGTGCTGTTTGGGGTTGGGGTTTGCTTTCAGTTCAAGCAGTGATGGGGGATGCAAAATTACGAGGAACATAAATTCAGGGCAGAGTTTGGGGGGGTTTATTTCCTATTTTTTTAAAGGTTTTCTTGTGTTTCTTCTCTTTGCCTCCCAGGAGGTTCGGACTATAATTGACACTGGTATTAAAAGACACTCATTACCCCAAGCCCAGAGGATGGGAGACTCGGAGTGTTGCATATGAGCCACTTAATTTCCAAGTGGTATTAAGAGGGTTTTTAATTACCCAGCTGTGGACTCAGGTATCCCCTTCCCTGACAAGACAGCAAGAGAGGAACAGCTTTCTAAGTGGATTAGATCGCTTCCTCCTGCCCCTGACAGCCCCATGGTCAGAGCCTTTTGCCACTCGGGAGAAGCTGTTTTAAACTAGCTCATCGGGGAGGCAGGGAGAGGCGCTATTTAGAGCTTTGGGGAGAAAAGGGGGAATCAGACACCTCTCACCAGTAGCTAACATCTCACCACTGTCCCCAGCGGAGGGCTGACTCTTCAAGGACCCCATGCAGACCACACTGGTTCCTGCTGAGATTCTGCTGCCCCTTCAGGCCTGCAGGGTACCTATATTGGGGTGAGGTCTGATACATGCTTTATCCAGAGAGCAGAGAGAAGCCAGTGACTCCAGGAAAAGCCCAGCTCATCCTTCCATCCTTCCAGTGGCCACTGATGTTTACTCAATCCTAACTTCGATGTAATACAAATACAGGGTGGGGGGGGGGGGGGGGGGGGCAGGCAGTCTTAGCATTGCTGAAGCTGGCTAGCTGCCCAGAGGCTGCGAAGCCTAGTGGCAAAGGGGTTCATTCTGTGTCCCATTTTCTTACCAGTTCTATTATTACTTTGGATAAGTCAGTATCTCTCAGCCTCAGCTTTCTCAGGTGAAAAATGGGAAGATTAATCCTATTACCTTCTTCTTGTTGCTATTAAGATTCCATGTGGCAATAAACACAAAGGACAGATCACCCAGCATACGTAAATGCACTAGAAGTGGGAGCCACTAGCCACACCATCACCATCTCCACGCTGCACCTGGGATAAATCACACTGAATCATAAAATCCCCATAAAGAGAGCACGTCTTCTGAACTATGATTAGAAAAACGTTCTGAAACTAAACTACCTTGATTCAAATCTCAATTCAGCCACTAGCTTAGCTGTCTGACCTTGAGCAACTCATGTACCATCTCTGGGCCCCAGTTTCCTTCTGCAAACTGAGGTTCATGTTCCCATCAAACTACAAGCTCTGGTCACCAATTCCAATATGGGGCAGGGGGTGGGGGGTGGGGGGTGGGAGAGAGCCCACACACATGCAGCAAATTCTCCGACCCCAGCTGGGTGTTCTACCACTCAACTCAATTCTGACACCATCCACCCAGAGTATCACACTTCACAGGGTTCTATCCCACAAGACCATCCTCCACTTCAGAGGCCAACTGAGTCCAGGTTGTGTCCTGTGCTTCTGACCAACTGGCACTGGCTGTAAATCAGTGGTCCCCATGACCCCCTGCTTGGGTTCCATGAATTTGCTAGAGAGGCTCACACAATTCAGGATACTAGTTTATCTACTAGATTACTAATTTCTTACAAAAGATGCTAAAGGATACCACTGAACAGTCAGATGAAGAGATGCCCAGGGCAAGGTCCCAAACAGAGGAGCTTCTGTCCCTGTGGAGTTTGGGGCCTGGCACAGTGGCTCATACAAACATTCTGATTCCTCAGCCTGGACGCCCTCTGAACCCCTCCTTTGGGGCTTTTGTGCAGGCTTCATTCTGTAGGGATGGTGGACTTAATAATTGGTCAGCAGTGGTTGGACACAATCTTTAGCTCTTCTAGCCTCCCCAGAAATGAGGAGATAGAACTAAAAGTTCCAAGTCTCCAAATTGGAAGCCAGCCCCCATCTTTAGGAAAGGTCCAGAAGTCCCCTCATTCACGTAACAAAATATACCTTTATGACTTTCATTCCATATTCCAAGGGATTTCTTAGGAGCTCTGGGCCAGAACACCGAATCTGTATACATATATCTTACTGTAAATCACAATATCACACACACTACCTCAAAGGGCCGTAGGGAGGATTGGATGACTTATTTCATGTAAAGCACGTAGAACAGCATTCAGTGGGTGTTGGCTGTTTTTGCTTTGAATGATTGTCCCAAACACACATGCATTCATTCAATTCTCAGGACCACTCCTATAAGAAGAGCAGAGAATGATTTATTGCTGAGGCCTCCAAAGCTGCCCCTCCTCTCCAAGTTCAGCTTCCTTCCAAACTTGAATTAAGTAGAAAGTCAAGGTCCTCCTATACAGCCACATACCCAGAGAAAGGCACTGTTAATAGTTAATACATATCCTTCTCTATGTTTAATACACGTAAATACACATCAGTGGAGTCCCTCCTCTACCACCCGCCATTTTTTAAATTTAAGGATACATTGTAGACATCTTCCCGTCAGTGCTACTGAACCTACCTCATGCTTTCCAATGGCTCATTGTATTCCTTCGCTTCGAGGTACCACACTGTACTGAACCAGTCCTCTAACCACAGAAACGTAGCTAGCTCCCGATTGTCTGCGAGCCTGCACTCACCATCACTTTAAATACATCCACACGCATTTATCTGATAATATAAGCTAAATCTCTAACTGTGGGATATCTAATTCAAAGGGCAGGAAAATTTAAAATTGGAATACATATTGCCCAAGCACCCACAAAAAATAGTTTTTATGATATTTTATTGATTTTATTTGCCCTTTCTTCCAGCTCTGATCACACTTGGCCTTGAGTTGTACTTCATTTCTGTCTGTGTTAGTTTGCTAGGACTACAGACTGAGTCTGCACAGTAACAAAGGACCACAGAAGGAGGTGCTCAAACAACAGAAATGTATTTCCTCACAGTTCTGGAGGCTAGAAGTCCAAGATCAAGGTGTCAGCAGGTTAGTCCCTTCTGAGGCCTCTCTTCTTGGCTTGTGAACAGCCGTCTTCTCTGTGTCTTCGCCTGGTCTTCCCTCTGTACCTGTCTGTGTTCTGATTTCCTCTTCTTAGAAGGACTCCAGTCACATTGAATGAAGGCCCATGAATTTCCTCATTTTAACTTAATTACCTATTTAAAGACTCTATTTCCAAATACAGTCATATTCGGAGGTACTAGGAGTTAGGATTTCAACATATGAATAGGAGGAGGGAGCACAGCTCAGCCCCTGACATTATCTGTAATCTAATGATTCCTTTTTGTATTTCTGAAATGCCTAGTACAAAAAAAAAAGCATTCAGTGATTTCCTGTGAATCAAAGGCGGGTATCTGCCCTACGCCATAGCTGTCACCCCTGGTCCAGAGTGCTGCCCACAGAACAAAGCAGGCACTAGTCCAGAGCCCTGAGTTAAAATGCCCATGCTGCCAAGCAACAGCTCTGTGACTTCAAGCCAGTGGCCTAACCTCTCTGAGCCTATTTTATCATCTACTGCTGTAATAACAACATTCATTCACTTTGAAGAATGGTTAAGGAGGCCAAGCGAAAAATCCGTGGGACTGTGCTCAGCAGAGAGCAAAGGGCGGTTTAAAGACCAGAGGCGGTTACTACCCCGTCTCTTCCTGCCTCTGCTTCCATCACCGCGTTACATATACCCCCGCCCCTCTTGCCTTCCTCAGGTCACTCCCCCAAGAGGAGGCCCTGCTTCCTGCGCAGACAGTCTCCAAAGGCAGTTATGACTCCCCTCCCCACCCAGGCTTTGGGGAACTACGCGCTTCATGCTTCTAGGAACATTAACCATGACTTGGTGACACTGTCCCAAAAGGGACCAGTTGGCTTTGGGACAGCGGACAATGACTTTATTGGGAAGGCTGTTAATCATAATTACAAAATAATGAAGCAGCTGTCAATTTGCCCACGCCTAATAACACCTAGTTAATAAGAGGGTCTTTTTGTTCCTCACAGAGGATCCTGTTTCTAGGAGAACATCACATGTCTTGGACGCTGAAATGCCTGTGCCAGTGGAAGTTACTCGGCTCTTGGCTGGATACCTCAGTGGCACCCTGTGAGCCGTGCAGTCACCTCTCTGCAACACACTGCTGCTCCTGTCTCACTGCTTAATCAATCCACTTCTAATTGACATGGCTATGCATGACCACGGCTGCTTCCTTGCTGTGAGAGCCCATGAAAACATATTTGGCTTTCTTAACAGGACTCTCGAAACAATGGCAGGAACATGAACTTCTAAATGACATCGTACTTTTTTGAGAAATGTTGAGTTCTGTGACTTTGGCCAAATATATCCTCACATCTCATAAAAATCCCAGGTCCACTAAAAAGCATTATTATATTTTGAAGGATTTGTATTTCTTTTGGGGGGGGGTGAGTAATGGAGAGAGATAGGAACTAATTGGACAGTGGAGGCTAATATTGCCTTTTGTACCCTCCCCTAGTGGCTGTCCCTCTAATTCCTTCTTCCTAATCATATCATTAGAATCACCAAAAGTCCTCAGTCAGGCACATAACCAAGTAGTAGGCTGTATGAAGCACTGCCCTGAAACGTAAGTCATTTCTAGATCAGTCAGTGAGAGATGCTTGGGAGAGACAGTTCCAAAACTGGAAGGCCAGAGTTCAAATCCCAGCTTCCTCACTCTCTAGCTGGATGCTCTTTGACACGTTCCCTAAACTTCCCTGCACCCAATTCTATCAGACATTTTTTAAAAGTCACATGTAATAGCACGTTACAATCTAAGTCTTTGCAAATAACAAATAACCACAATCGTCTTAAGAAAAATCCCTTAAACCATCGTTGTCTCTATAAGTCAATCCCCAGGAATACTCAGGCACATTCAACAAAAGGAAAGTCTAGATCAGGAGTTCACAACTATAGCCCTAGGGCCAAATCCAGCCCAGCACCTGTTTTTTGTAAATAAAGTTTTATTGGAACACAGACATGCTCCTTCTTCCTGTGTTGGTTGTGGCTGCTTTGCTTCATTATATGCTCCAACAGCAGAACCGAGGGGTTGCGACAGAGGCCACGTGGCCCACAAAGCCTAAACTATTTACTATCTGGGCTTTTATAGAAGTTTGCTGACTCCTGGTCCCAGTGCAGAAGTCTGTCCATCCTATCTCGTCTGTCTTCAGGACGACTAGCAAATCCCTCTCAGTACATGGGGAGACATGGAGAATTCTAACATGCACCACTTGCCTATAGGGTTTGCATGTGAAACCGCTACAGCTTTAATTTGGGTTAACGGAGGGGTTCATTGCCAAGTGAATTAGAAAGAAGTCTTGGTGTACGAGATTCTAAAATCCTCTCTAATTGTATTTGGTATTTGATTTCTCTAAACCCAGGGCCCTCTTTCCCAAACGAGAGGAGTAAGGGGTGAGGGATGTCAGCCCAGAAGCAAGGCCTTTGGGGAGCATTCTAGGGCTAGGCCCTGCACCCCTGGGAGCTGGCAGGGTGTGAGGCTCCGAAGAAGTCTCTGGGAACAAGCAAACCAGGGCTTCTCAGGCTGCTGCGTTCACGGGACCCTCCGACACACCAGCTCTGCCTTCCAGGTCCGCATTTTGCCGTCAGTCCCCTATTTCAGCCCCACCACTTTGCCCGTCTCCCCGACCCAGCGCCTGCTCAGAGCCCAAGTGGATTCCAGCCCCCTCCTTCCTGAGGAAGGTTTGCAGACACTCCACGGATGACATTAATCAGGCTGATTAGGCCTGACCTCCCCTTTTGCAAACTCATGTTGATGGCCTCAGACCAATCAGTACCTGTCTCAGTGTTGATGGTCCCCAAATGAGGATGGAGGACAGACAGAAGACCATGTTTAGTGTGAGAACCGGGAGCCCCTCCAGGCTCTGTCTCCAGGCGGCAGCTCGGGCTTCTGGGAGGAAGTGGTTTTTCAGACATTTCCTTGTGGCTGTGGTCTCTTTTTTGGGTCTTTCCCCCCACCCCAGTTTTATTGAGGTATGATTGACAACTATGAAGTGTATGTTTTGAGGTTGTACAACGTGATTTTTTTAAGGGGTACAATGTGGTGATTTAATATACATATACATTGCAAAATGATTGCCACAGTCAAGTGCATTAACACATATATCACCTCACATAATTGTCTCTGTGTGTTCGTGGTGAGGAGACGGAAGACCTACTCTCTTAGCAAAGTCAAAGTCCCCGTATTTTGCCGTGAATAATGCACACCCACGTTTTGGGTGCAAACTTTCAGGAAAGGAAAAAAAATCTTATGTTTTAATTTTTTCATTCAATTTTTTATTTACTTATATTTAGAAATAAAACCATTATCATATTCCAGGGTATCATTTTGCATACAGATACTGTTTTTGCTTTCTAGAGTGACACTTTCAATGCCTAAGCATAAATGAAAGAATTTAAAACATTTGTATAGAGAATTTGTACGACCCATGTACAGTGTGCATCCTTACCTTTCCCTCAAAATTTGGGCAAAAAAGTGTGCATTAGACACAGCAAAACACGGTATACAGAGCAGTATGATGAATTCATCACCATGCTCTATTTAGATCCCCAGAACTTATTCATCTGACAACTCTTCATGGCCTTCATTCATAAGGCTGCCCCTGTTGGTGGGAAAAAGTAATAACACCTGTATTTTAATTAGGCAGCACTATTCTCTGCAGGCGCTGTCTCCCTGGAAAGGTGTCAGAGTAGTGGCAACAAACCTGGACTCCTAATTCAAACTGCCAGGACACAAACCCTGTGTGCTTCTTCGCAGCCAGTGACCTTGTGCAAGTGTGAACTTCTCAAACCTCAGTTAATCATAGGCAAATGAGGGACAGTCGGCAAGGGCAGCTTCATGGACAGGTGACCTCTGCAGTTGCTGAGCAGGGATTCACACTTGGCTTAATACTCTGCTGTCACCATCCTGGAACTCTTAAGTAATTTTGGAACAAAGAGCTTTGCGTTTTCCTGTTGCACAGGGCCCTGCAAAGGTCACAGGTGTCCTGAGTGGGTACCGCCCTTGTGGGGATACTTGGGGTAGACGAATGCATGGGAAGTTCTTGGTACAGTACCTGGCACACAGCAAGAACTCAAACAATAAATAACTATTATCAATACTGTTTACCTGATCTCACAACAGCCTTCTGAGGCAAACTGAACTGAGCATATGATTTAGCCAACAGTTAAGACTTGACTATAAGAATAAAAACTTTGAGGCTCAGAGAGGTGAAATATCTTCTCAATATCATCAAGCTCAGCTTAGTTCAACAAATGTTCGTTCATTCATTCATTCATTCACTCATTCATTCAGAAAATGCTTACTGGGCTCCAACTCTGCACCCCAAGGCTTGGGAAGAATGGTGAGCAAGATGAGCCCGTGTCTATCCTCATGTAGCTGTTCTTCAAAACCATGAGGGGATCAAAGTTCTAAAAAACCCAGGGTCACTCCCCTCAAAGATCAGCAGACCTAGCTTATGTGTGTGCTTCCCTAGCCATAGCTGAGGCCAGCGCACCCTAAGAACACGTTTGGTCACATTGCAAGGCCTTTGGGGAATTTTCCAGTCCTGGTCTTGGAGGACAAGAACCATTGCCCCATGTCTGGCCCCAGAATTAACATCCAAAATGACCTGTCATTCCCAGTATCCCCTTCCAGCAGGACACCCCAGGGGATGGTCTAGTGATAGTTAAGTTCAAGTTTCTGCCTCTGGGGAGGAAGCCCAGGCATGACCTCTGCTCTGCCCAGCCTCGTGCTCTGGGCTGTCACTTGTCTGAGAGGGGGATGACACAACAGGCACCTAGGACTCTGCCAGCTGCTTGTCAGTCACAGCAGAGCCAGAGCAAGACCTGGCCCCCACCCCCAGTCCATCTGGTCCCCACACTGAATCAGTTCCCTCTCCATGCCCTCTGCAGTTGTTCTCAGCACCCATCATTAGCCAATTAGTCAATAAATCAAGGCCAAGAACTCACAACCTTGCTTCTGCCGCACCCTCATTACAGGGCCTTTCCATCTACTCATGAAATGAGATATACTGTTAAATCAGCATTTTCCAAACTTAGAATCATTCAGGTTATTTTCCATATTCATGTACGCCTATCTTATAATGTACTTAGCATTTTTCTTCACGTTACCTTTTTAAAAATTAAATAAGCTCATTCAAAAGAGATTTTATATCTTCAACATCCATCAGCAGGCCCACTTGCCTTAAATAGAAAGTGACTACCTAGATAAAATACACAATATAAAAGAGAACGCTAGATTTGATTGTGTGGACACCAACTACAGCCATCTCCTGGACCCCACCCCACAAGAGGTGTGCAGAGCCCGCGTGGAGACACTCAGGGTTAAAGCGATTCCTGGCACTGCATCAAGAGCTGACAACGCCCCATTTACAACTTACTCGTGGGTATTTGTATTGTTACAGGGGACTCTTGGAAGCATGTGCTTAGCCCATAGAAATAACTTGGCAATTCTAGGCAGCTGGTGGTAGAGGAGATGTTTCTGCTTAGAGCAGGGGTTTCCAGTAAGGCTGGAAGCTCACCGCACGGGTGGCCACCTTCCTCCTCTCTGAGTGATGCAGGTCCTGGTCACTCAAGAGTGGGGTCTGGCCTCCCTAGAAAATGGAGGAAGAATAGTGACCTGCTTTTCCAATGAGCTCTATTTGCTTTGTGCTTCATTCCTTTCCCAAGTGCAACCGGATAAGGAGCTGCTGCCAGGTTCCCCTGTCCTTCCGAATGACTGGTGGAGATGTGAGTTGTGGGACAAATAATCTAACAGGTATCTACTGAAGAGATGCTCAAGTGCTTATCTGCGGATTGCTGGGCTGGCCTGCGGCACATGGAGAAGACAGGGCTGAGTGTCAGCTATGCCTTTCTTGTCTGTCTTGCGTTCCCCCTTGGAGGCAAGATCTGCCTCAGCTTCTCAAGGCTCCAACTCTTCACAGGGCAGGAGCTGATTCTTCCCTCCTCTCTTCCCCCATTGAAATCTCACTGCCTGGATCCACTTCCCATAGGAGCTACCTACTCTGAGTAACACAGAGAATGTGAATGCCCCTGACGGGTGCTGTGACTTTCTATCGCTCGGTACCAGGTTGGCACACAAAGCTTTCTCACTTTCTGCCCCATGATGAGTCACTTCCCTAGATGATTGACAGTGGGAACATTCATTTCTCTTCAGACAAAAACACTACTTCCACCCACCAGGTGTCATCTTGTCACCAGGGTCTCAAAAGAACCCCAAAAGAGCCTGCTGTTGGTACATTTCACAGTGCCCAGGCTTGTCTGTGACTGATTGTTATGCAGGCATAGAGACCCTTCCAGAGAATATAGATTCCTACAGCTGAAATAAGATGAGCTCAGGGATGAGTTCTGGGCTTGCTAGAAGCCTCAGGAGAATAGAAGGACCTGATACTAGTCCAAATTACATTTCTTTTAATATTCAAATTATAATGACTCAGAGGCCCCCGATGCTTAGGTCACCCAAAGTCTAGCCTTTCCTGGGAGTTTCTCTGCAAATATTAGGAGGGATCCTCAAGATAGCTTGCCCAACCTGTGAGTCAACCTCCTCAGTGTTACCTGCCACTGCCTTCCATCTGAGACCAACTCAAGTGTAACCTCATCTTCTGCTCTTGGTTGCCCGAAGCACTCTCCCTACCGTGGCCAAGGCATCCCCACAGTACAACCTGAACAGCTCAAGAAACCCAAAGCAGAGCCTGGGAGATTGCCTCCTATCTCCAATGCCCTGCCTGTGCCCAACCATGGCTAGAGGGCAGGTCTCTGCTGATGGACCCAGGCCTCAATGGTTTGTCAAGTATGAGAAAGGACAGTCACATTCAAGGAAGCCTTGAAGCAAAACTGACAAAAACTACAAAACAGCTCATGGGAAGAAAAAGATGAGCTAGATGTTAGACACAAGCTGGGGCATTTTTACCTCATTTCCAGACATTTTGCAAATGGAAGCTGTTGCTCCAATAAAGACAATGTGAGTAAGGGGTGGCTAGTGCGTCCTTCTGGGTCAATGCAGGCTCAGGTTTTAGACCTTTTCTCCTGCAAGCCCAACAACACACCAGGACGTAAGGACCCACTTGGATGAGGGAGTTCTATTTGGACCAGCTGGTCTACCAGAGTGTGCACTTCCCACTACCACAAGTCGTTAATGGGGCTGATAAGCTGAAATTTGTGAACCCACATTGCCTCTGTCTTCCCTGAGGTGTTACTGCCTACAGGGCAAAGCCACCCACAATGGACAGCCAGCCAGGGAGTAAATGTCCCCCAGCCCCCAACATCTATTCCGAACAAAGGAGAACATGGATGGAACAAGAGACCCCTAAAGAGTAATTTTGAATGCCTTGAATTCTTAACAAAACCTCCAAACAAGATTCTCCTCGGAGAGGACAGAAAGAGGCAACTGAAATGAAGCCTTTTGGAAATGAAAAAGAAATGGCACATTTGACAAGGGTCAGCTGGCTAGGCTCCTGTGATGACAGCATTCTGGGAGTATTAATATGTACCAAGAGCTGTAAATGGTTGCAAAAATGTGCATGGATTCCTTGACATAATGTACGAGCTCACACCATCTGCCACTTTCAGCAGTCTTGGGCTGCTTGCTTGAAATCCTTTTTAATCATTTTCAGTTAACAAGAAGTTGAGCTCCAAGCTAAATTGTGAAAAGCTGCCCCTGGAGTGGTGCCTGGGGGTTGTTGCTTGGGTGACCTTTAGGGACATCTAAGATGGACAGAAGTCTTCTAGAGAACGCCAAGAACTTCAAAAGCTCGGGTGCTAGTCCACACTGGGTACTAAACTGAGATGCTCATATGCTAATGTTGGCCATACTCAGCAGGCAGAGTGGTAGAATCCCCACATACAAATATATAGTTTCCACAGAGTCAAATGAATGTGCCCCGGGGGCAATAAAGAATTTTTAATATAATAAACCAACTGCTCTTTTTTAAGACACTCAGGATCTAGTCAACTCAGGAAGCCCTGACTGCAACACCCCAGGAGAATATAGCAGTGCTGGACTTAAAGGTCTCGTGCTGTATACCCCAGACCATGGTGGAGATATTTCCTAGTGAATGAAAGGCACTGAATGAACTTGGTTCCCACCGGGCCTCAAATGCACCTTGTGATGGTTCACTTTTATGTCGCAATTGGACTGGGTCACAGGGTGCCCAACATTCCGTCAAACACTGTTCTGGGTGTGTCTGTAGGGTGTTTGGGGATAAGATTAACATTTGAATCTAGACTGAGTGAAGCACATTGCCCACCCTGATGTGGGTGGGCCTCATCCATTCAGTTGAAAGCCTAAATAGAACAAAGAGGCTGAAAAAGAGGGAACTCTTTCTGTCCCAGAGCTTAAGCTGGGACATGGATCCTTTTCTGCCTTCAAACTTGAACTGAAACATTAGCTCTTCTTGGGTCTCGAGCCTGCTGGCTTTTGGACTGGAGCTGACACCATTGGAATTGCTGGTTCTCAGGCCTTTGGACTCAAACTGGGTTTCTCTGGAAAAGTCTAAGACGGCAGTCCCCAACCTTTCTGACACCAGAGATCGGTTTTGTGGAAGACGGAGGTAGGGGTAGCAGGGGGGAGCTCAGGTGAGCTGTGCTGTCTCAATCTCTGTGGATGGATGGGGTGCAGAGGGTGGGGACAGGAGGTGGAGCTCAGGCAAGCTTTGCTCCCAGATTCCTAACAGGCCACAGACCGGTACCCGTCCATGGCCCTGGGGTTGAGGACCCCTGGTCTGAGACAAGCATCTGTGACCAGAACATTTTCTGTGGTTTGTGCACCAAACCAGGTCTCAAACTGACTACATCAGAATACGCTAGAATATGATCTGGTAACAAGCAATTCCGTTTGCTCAGGGACAACAACGGTGGCCATAACTCACAACACATGCCCATCCCAGTTCAAGCTCACATCACTGCAGTCACTCAGACAATGGAGCACACCCCCTGCTCCCCTGCCCATCTTGCTGGTCACGAAAAGGAAGCCCCAGACAGTCTTCTATCAAGAATGCAACATTCCAGTCTAGAAAAGACAGACAGTATATTCACTTACAACTCATTGACCTGAGCTGTGCACGGTCCCACCCAACTATCAGGTGAACAGGAAGTACAGTCCTCCTACATGCCCGGAAGGCAGAGAGTTGGAAATATTTGGTAAGGATTGCTCAGGACTGCTAAGTTCCTTTAAGACATGACTCTCACTTCCTTGGCTATCCTCTCTACTTGTCTGAAAAATTGCAAAGCTCTATTTGACTAGATCTTGTAAATTCATTGCTAGAATAAGCAAAAACAAAAACTAAAACAAACTAAAAAACCCAACCCTTCGACTGATTGGTTGTCCAGCTAGTAAATTTTCATTGAAATTAGTGAACAAACAAAAAGATATGTAAAACCTTCAGGGTGAAGGCCTGAGATTTTTCTGGAATGCTCTGGCTTGTCCATGTGGTAATCACAAAGCATTAGTGTCCCAAATAAAATGTTGTTCCTTGCAGGCATCTTTTTATCCTCTGTCCTAATTTGTGGTCCATGAACTTTTCAGAATTCTTATCTTAGAGTCTCCAGTCTTGACTTTAATTCTCTTACATTTCCCCAACTTCTCTATCTCCCTTCCCTTCCAAGAATTGATGTTTCTCAAGAGCGTTATTACATAAATCACAGAGCAAGGCAGTGTAGACAACAGCTTAAAAATCAGTGAGAACGACGCCTTCACGTTGTGGATGAGAAAACCGAGGCCTAGAAAAGTTTTCTTTAAGGTCATAGTCAAGGCTCCTATTAGCCCAATTCACTTTTTACCAAACCATGTGTTACCATGGAAACCACCAGAAAAGGGATTTATTTTGTCCAAGAGGCACAGAAAAAATTCCACAAGAGGGCTAGTGCTGTAAGACACAGGGAAATGAAAGAAGGTAGAAATTGAGAATCAGTAATGTTTAAGAGAAAATTCAGGGATGCTTTTCTATATTCGAGATTTCCGAAAATCCCATTTCACAACACTCACTTCTCTATTCATCCCTCTTCACTCTCTCTTTCTTAAACAAAAAGAAAGAGCTGGTACACCTGAAACTAATATAATATTGTATACCAACTATACTTAAAGGTTTTTCATTCTTACCAGAGGACATTTTTTTTTCATTGCTTTTTAGAGAGAGAGGAAGGGAGAGAAGAAGGGAGAAAGAGAAACATCGATGCAAGAGAGAAGCATCCATTGGTTGCCTCCTGTATGCACCCAGACCAAGGAACACACATGCCCAGACCTGGGACCAAACAGGCAACCTAGGTATGTGCCCCAACCAGGAATTGAACCCGCAACCTTTTGGCTACAGGTCAACATTCCAACCAACTGAGCAACGCCGGCCAGGGCTATACTTAAATTTATAAAATTAATTCATTATTCAAAAACATGAGCTACTCAGCAACAATAACAAAAACAGGATTTGAACCCATTTAATTGAGTATTTGAGTACAACTGGGTCATCAAAAGAAATCACCGCTGACTCACTCTTGCTGGAGGTACAAGGAAAACACAGGGCTCCTACAGCATCAAGCTCAGGCTTACTACTGACTTCCCCCCTATGAACAGTATTTTCCCAGAGACTCATATTCTTATTTATATTCATAAAGACTAGTGCAGAAATCAGAAGATAAATAATATCTCTGGCCTTAGCCACCCACCTCTTCATAAGCACAAATTGCATTCTAACCTCTTCTGGCTCTTTGATATTTGATATATATTTAAAGTAAATATCAGTCCTATAGAACAACTGCACAGTCTTGGCAGAGGCTTAGAGTCATGCAAATAATAGCACCCGACTAGGGGCTGGGAATAAAGGCAGGGTTAACTCTAGGTCTTAATTTCAAAGGCGAGATCTGTAACTTGTCACTCTAATTGTACCAGTCCTCTGTCCTCTACAGGTTTCCTGATTACACATACATGTGTTGTGGCTTTTGATGGAAGGGACAGAGTGTTTTAGAGAGGCAACAAAATGGTTCTTGTCAATTACAGCAGCTATTAAGACTAATTGTGCTTCAGAATTCTCACTAACAACAGCATGAGGCTCTCTAATACGCCACAGTGCATAGAGATATGATGAAGCCTGAGGTGTTACTAACACCAGTCTAATAACCAGCCTGGTTGTGATGCGAACTGGCCCAGATTTAGAATTTTAAGTACCGCACAGAAAAGAAATGAACATTCTCCAGTCTCCCGTTGTATCAGGAGTCTGAGGAGCCGGCCTAGCCTGCAGAGTTGTGGTTGGAAGCACAAAAAGCCCCCCAAAAGGGGAGTCTCACTCTCCAAACTTTTTCAGAAATGGAATGGCCTTCCAAGTATTGTCCATCTGGGCGAACATACGCAGTTGGGTTGGACCCAGCTGGAGGGCGCAGCCTGGAAATGTCCACCTTCACAGACAAACACCAAATAGAGAGGGATGGGGGGACTTCTCATCTAGAAGACAAATCTGAGCCCAGACATCCAGAAAAGACGGAGGGAAGTATCTCTCCTTTTGTTGAGAGAGTAAAGAGCGTGCATTTGTAAACAGGTGACTTGTGACAGAACACACACACACCCTTTTCTTAGCTTTACAGAGCGTCGTGACCCAACTTTAAAAAACTTCCTGTCCCTTCTGAGGGTAGAGGACACGTTTCAGAGGACCAAGAGGCCGCTCTGGAGGGTAAAACAAACTCCATTCATTACACTTGAATTCATATCAAGAGTTTTGTCCAGGAGAGTTGGGCACAGAGGCGATCAAGTAAAGAGATTTTGTTTCTCTCCTTGTACTATTTTCAGACCCCTGCCCCTCTATGGCCTCAGCCCTCTGCATCCAACTGTGCAGGACCTCCCTGTGCGGATATGACAGCCAGAACCTCATTACAGAAAGCCATGAGTATGCACAAGCGCACTCTTAACAGGCAGGATGGATGTTTTCAGTCTCGGTCTGTGATGAAGTGCAGGTGGGAAGACTTGCTGGCCACAGCTACTGCTGTCAAAGGTGTGGACCCGTCACCTCACTGCTCTGGGCCACTGTTTCCTCAGTGGTTAACGAGGGTACTCGTCAGTGCCCCCAGTTCCTCCTAAGGATAGATATGAAATGAACTGGTGTGCATTCCCTTGGGGAAAACGTATTATCAAGAAGCAGGTGATATTAATCAACTAAGGAGGCGGTTTTAAAAGAAACAGCTGAGAAGGGAAGATGAGAGGAAAAGGAAAGAAAGTATAGCACATTCACAAAGAACCATGCACCCTCAGAGGAGCTGCTGCACGAGAGGTTAACGGGAGTCATGGCACAAAAACACTCTGGCAATCCCAACATTGGGCCTATGCAAGAGAGTCTTGAGGAACAGAGGCCTCACCCTGGCTGTGCCCTTCAGGACAAGGAATCTGCAGGACCAAGGGGATGTGTCCCCACAGAATCCAAATCCTCCTTCTAGCCCATACTCTCTAGACCCAATCGGCCCTCAAGCTCCTAGGGGGAAAGCTCAGATATGGATATGTAGCCAGAGTGCCCATGCACTTATACTGGAAGCTTCTTGTAGTAAGAGATAGAAGCAGACGTGGTATGGGAGAAAGAGCAGACCATAAGCTAGGGCTCCAAGAAATAGCTCTCCCAACACAGACATCTAAGGAGTCCAAGAATCCTGCTTTCAAACCTGGATTTCCAGGTAAATAGGAAAGTACATGCATATTTGTCAAAGTAGAAGGATATGGTGTATTTTATGTATATTTGTCAAGGTAGAAGGATATGGTGTGTTTTATGTAACAGTGGGTTAGCTTAATTTATAACTTGTATAACATTGTGTGGTATATGAGCCTCCATTTACACTCTTGTCAGGGCCCTGAAAATATCAGGAGTGGACCTAGATTCCAGGGTCAAATAAGTATGGGAAACATTAGGATAAACGCAATTAAACAGACCTTATTTTCTTTTAGTGCAGGGTATTTCAAAGCCTTAAATATGTATCATGCATCATGCATATCCAAGAAGGGATTATACCATATCTCCTTCATTCCAAAATGTACATTTCCCCTGCATTTTGATATTTTCAAAGTCAGAATGCATCGGACAGTTGTTGTCAGCCAGAAAACAGCTGCGGCTGAACATATGCATCACAGTTTGCAGAGTGGGTGGCAGTGGCTTGAAAGAAAATCCCCAGGACAAGAGTGGACCATGTTTTCCTACAGTGTCGCCTCGCCCAGGCTCCTGATGCCCAGAAGAAGACACCTTGGGGAAAAACACAAACATCATGACTCGACGTAAAAAATAAATAAATAAAAGATCCAGAAGAGTCAAACTCAACAAGAACCTGGAAGGAGCCTAAGCAATTTAATTTGCTTAAATTTTCTTCTTTAGACCAACACAAGAGTGATTACAGTAAAAATCCATATCTAAATAAATATTACACAGCTCTTTCAATAAGTATAAAATAAAAATTTCAAGTGCGAAGAGAGAGTTGTTTCACACTTTCATTGACGGGTATGTGTCTGTCTTTACTGAACAGGAGGTAATGGCATGTGTTTACTTAACGGCACTTTCGAGTCTAGGAAACAATGGTGTGTAAAGTTTCCCAGATGTCTCTGGACCAGGAGGCCCTCTCCTTCTCATCACTATACGAGATTCATGTTTTCTGGGGCACACTTTGAAAGGGCTGCACTAAATCACAAAATACTGAAAGGTGGGGGTTGAAAGGGGCTTCAGAAGACCCCAATCCCTCATTTTTAATATAGGAAAGCTGAGCTGCCCAAGTTCACACATCACAAAAATGACAGACTTAGAATAGGAACCAGCCGTCCTGACTCCTGATAGGAAATGTTTAATCCCTACATGGATTGAATCTTCCTAGATTATACCACACTGATTGTTTCTGACCCAACGAGAATTAGTCAATTGATATTTTGCTCCTTGGTATCTCGGTGTATTCCAAACTTGTTTATGATTTGTTTGTCGATCATCAGTTCAAAAAACTTACATGGTTGACCAAAAAATATCAGCCAGAGATCTATAAGCCTACAGATTCAAGAGGCTCAGTGAACCTGAAGCACAATAAACATAGAGAAAACTACACTGAGATATCATAATCAAATTGCTGAAAGCCAACGATCAAAAAAAAATCCAAAAGCAGCTAGAGAAAATGAATATAGATGAATCAAAACTTTAAAAATAGGAAAAAAGATACCATGCAAACCCTAATCAAAGAAAAGCTAGAGTGACTATTAATAGAAGACAAAGAAGACTTCAGAACAAATATACTACCTGGAATCTTCTAATGATATTTCTAATATTAATACAGATATTAGAATATCTAATGATAAAGAGGTAATTCATCAAGAAGATCTAACTATCCTAACAATATATGTCCAATGACAGAGTTTCAAAATACAGGAAGCAAAAACTAAGAGAACTAAAAAAAATGGAAAAGACAATCCACTGTTATCTTTGGCGATTTCTACAATCCTCTCTCAGTAGTTGACGGAGTAAGTAGCGAAAAAAACCTGGAGACAGTACAATGTGATGCACAGAAGTATATGCACAAAGCTCTGTGGAAAAGCCTGATCTCAATGTGGGTTCTGCCACCATAAGGCACTAACAGCATAGGCACCCGAGGGACTGCTCAGTGTAGGGCCCTGTCCAATGAAATGCATATTATAGGCATCCTGGCTTACGACAAGAATTAGACAATTCATGAGTCACTAACCAGGGGCTCTCCCCTCTACCCACAGCTTTTGAGAAGCTACGAGGAACTTTCACAGGGAGCTTATGATGGAATGACTGAAGCATGCACGGCCTCTTTCTTGGGGAAACAACCCTACCAGGACACAAGAGGTGTCCATTTTTACTCACTTTCCTGTAACATGTGTCTCTGGAGAAAGCTTCATGTGTGCTAGGTGGCTCTACATGCGGTAGATGGAAACTGTCAGGGCCTGCTGTGACTCAGGCGTTTGTAACTATGACCATGTGCAGTTGCCTCCCACAATGTGACTTCCTTTGGTCATGTGACTTCCTTTGGCCATGTGACTTCCTTTGGCCAATGGGACTTCAGCAAACACGCCAATGCAGTGGCTTAAAAAGCACTTGTGAGTTGGGGTTTACTCTCTCTCTGGTTGTTTTTGGAAGCCAGCCACCATGTGAAGAAGCCTCGGCTAGCCTCCTGGAGACGTGTGGCCCTGATGACAGGCGAGCACCGACCACCAGACGTGTAAGTCCAGCTATCTTAGGCAGCCAGCTCCAGTCAAGCAACCAGAAGTGACCCAAGGTGAGACCAGCAGAAGCCCAGCCCCAACTGCTGACCCACAGGACTGTGTGCGATAAGACGGTTGTTTAAAGACCGGGGGTGGTTTACTAGGCAGCAAGCAATCAATGGCTATATCCCAAGCAACATGCCAGCTCTGCACCAAGAAACACAGGAGCAGTAACCACTCCTCTGGTTACTCAAAGAACAGACAGAAAATGTCTCATTAGCATTGCCTAGGAATTCAGGCTTCACCTCTCCTGACACAGCCCCTCTCTCAGCCCCGCAAATCAATGTTAATAAAACGCATGTGCTAGAAATCCCCTGATGCCCTTCTAGGCGGAACTTTTTGGTTAGGGAAAGAAAAACTTAATTGGAAGCTTTAATAACCTCCCAATTAGGTTGTTTCTGTTAGCATTAACATTTAATCATGACATTACTGTGACTATTTTAGAATTGAACTGAAATTAACTAAAAGTGTTTGATCATAAATAATTTCATTATTAAAGATAATCTTTGTTATATATGTTCCTGGGCCTATTTTTTATTAAGTTTACTTTTCATGTTGACATTTTTAAGAGCATACTTGTATGTTTTCATTCTCAGTAATATCGTTACCATATATTAATTATGGCACCATGCCAGGAACACTAGCAATAAAATTCATTGGCTTTTCTACTTGAAGAGCCAGCAATAGGCTTTCCCTCCTTTACAGCTAACAGATGATCAGCTTTGAGCTCTATACTGATTCGCTGGGTTACTGTCTTAATTTGTGCAGACACCATTGGCCTTGATTTACGGAAAAATCAGTGTAAATGAGAGTAGGAAGGATGGTTATCTTCACCCTTTTCTCAAGAGTTCCTAGGAGACCACATGTAGCACCAAAGGAGCGGTAATACAATAGACGGAAGAACGGTCCCCCAGAGATGTCCACCTCCTAATTCCCAGAACCTGTAACTATGTTACCTTATAGAGCAAAGGGACTTTGCAGATGTAACTAAGAACCTACAGATGGAGAGGTGTTCCTGGATTACAGGGCGGGTGGGGGAATCAGTGCAGTTACAGGGGAACTGAAAAGTGAAAGAGGAAGGCAAGAGAGTCAGAGCAGAAGATATGGTGATGGAGGCGGGGTCGGAGCGACACCATGTGAACAGGGCTCCCCCGCCACTGCTGACTTTGGAGATGGAAGAAGGGTGTGTGCGTGCATTGGGGAACACAGGTGGCCTCTGGAAGCTGGAGCAGGCCAGGAAATAGGTTCTTCCCCAGAGCCACCAGCAAGGAACGCAGCCTTGCCTACTCCCTGGTTTCAGCCTGGTAAAACCCACGTCAGACTTCTGACTTACAGATTATGACAGATCTGCGTTGTTTTAAGCCACAAGTGTGTGGTGGTTTGTTACAGCAGCCACAGGAAGCTGATACGAGGGGGTATTCCCCGGAGCACCCCGCTTGGAATCTGGAAATCACCACTTGTGAGCTGTGGCATGGGGCAAGCTGTTTAACCTCTCTAGGCTTCTATTTGCTCGTCTATAGAGGGAGGACAACAGCAGTGACTTTGTAAGGTTATTGAGATCATTAAATGAGGTGATTTGCATAAAGCTCTTTGCACATCTAGCACATGTTAAGCACTTGTTAAAGGTCAATTATTGTTGCCATTATTAAAAGCTGTGGGGGCCAGCTGTGTTATTGTTCACACTTTCTGCCCAGCCTTGGGAGAAGATCCCACTGCCCACCCCTCAGTAAGCGACCTGCAGAGCCTTCCTGGGGGTAGCATGTGTCCCCTGCCCCATTGTCAGGCTTGGCCATGGGACTCCCTGGCCCACTGTGAGCAGACCTGAGCCAAGCCACATCCAAGGGGAAGCTTTCAGAGCAGGTGCACAATTTGGCCCGGCCTCTTATTCTTTTCTCTCTGTGACAAGAAAAATGTTTCCTACATAAGGGCTGCTCCTTCCACCTGAGTCCTGACTGAGGAGACACATGGCGTAGAGCCACATTACGTGCAAAGTGAGACATCAGTGTTCATTGTCATAAGTCATTGCGATCTGGGGGATGTTTTCATAGTAACGTTGACAAACACGCCCCTCACAGAGACTGGCATAGGGTCTGTCAGCGCACACACACACACACACACACACACACACCCCTGCGCCAGACTATCTGCAAGAACTAGACTCTGCTCACAGGACTGTTCTGTGACCCGGGGTCCCTCAACACAGTTCATCTAAGCACAGGTGGGCTCTTGGTCTCACTTGAGCCAAGTAAAGTCCCTTTCCAGGAAATTGGGGATTGTGACTTAGAGACAGCTAGAGACAAGCTCTGCCGATGCCTAGAATGAAGGTGTTGTCATGAGGGGGAAATCTTAGGGATTGTGGCCTGATCATCTTGGCCTTGAGGTTGGAGAAACGCGAAGGGGTATCTGCAGGGAAAGAAGAATGGAGATGGGGGAAGAGAAGACACAGCTGCCTGGGTCCCTAATGGTTTTCTGTTTCCTGGACTTGGCCCACTCTGAGGCCCCTGGGCTCCACAACATAATTCAGTCTCCTTTCAATAACTCCCCTTCCTACTTAAATAAGCCCATGTTGGTTTCTATAACCTTAAACCAAAAGCATGTTGGCCAACAGGAAGTTCTCAGCTAAGGTCTTGCCACAGGAGATACTATAAAAAAAGTTCTCATCAGTGAGAATCCCCAAAGCCCTGAGGGATCATTCTGCAGGTAACCAAGGACACTCCCTCCCCTTCTCCCCCACATAATGACCTCCACCCCTTCCGTGCAGACACGTAAGTCTCCTCTTGCCACAAGACGGAGCTCCTCTGAGCACCTGAGTCAGAGAGGGAGAGAAAGATGCTTTCAGCACAGGTTGTTCACCATCAAACAGATACATGATCCTACTCTGTAACGGACACCAGGATACCAGGAGGAATATGGAGCAGGTAGCCCCACCCTGCCATCTGTGAGCCTGTAGCTTGGCTGGAGATAACAGGGTAGAAGAGAAGCTCAAAGAAAAGGCTCCCGGTGAAGAGTTTAAGCCCCCTCTCTGCCACTGATTAACTGTGTGACCTCAGGAAAGTCATTCAACCTGTCTGGCCTTAACCTCCCCATCTACAGCAGGAGGGGCTCGATTAAATGATCCCTATAGGCTTTTCCAGGACATCTGACCCACACAGTCAGGAAAGGGAAACATTGGGATAATAAGAGGAAGGGGCTACAGTGATGGGACCGATGGGAAGGAAGGCTAGGGAACAAGTTCAGAAAAGGACAGAAAGCAGGGCCGCTCCCAGGTCCTAGAGAGCAGCAATGACAAAATCTTCTCATAGCGCCCCCCACTAGAATGAAGGAGCTCTTAATACATTTTCTGCCTTAAAACGCTAAAGATTCCGAGCCCCAGAAGAACAGGGAAAGAAGAGGGAAGGGTAACCTGACTTAAGTCCAACAAAGCAAGCCTACTCTGGGCTGGGGACAGATCATTCTCAAATAATTAATTACCCAATATCCATTCAGGAATCATTTTCCAATCTCTTCTGCTAGGTCCTCCCTGCCCCTTTAGATTCTAAGCCCTCAAAGAACCAAATTAAAAAGCAAACACGAAAGCAATGGTTTCAAATCACCAGGATCACGTAGTTTCTTCAGACTCAGCACATTTTCCCATGCAAATCACAAAACAAAAAAAAAAAAATCACTTAAGCCTGTGTGGACAAGCTACCTAAACATTTAGTCGATTAGATTAAGTTGACGAACAGGCTTGTTCCTGCCATTGAGGGAGGGGAGGTTTTGCCATATTAGTTTGACTGAACTGATGGGCTGGCTTGGTCAAAAATAAGTCTTTTTATGAAATGTTGACAGATCATAGCATATCCAAAAGAAAATCTATAAAAGCCACTTTTCATCTATGTAAACAGTGAAGTCGAGGCAGCATATTGGAAATCTCTAAATAACACTTTGTCTGCGTAAAAAGGTGCAATTCTCCAGGTCAGGATAAATTAGGAAAGAAAGATTTCTTTTCAAGTAGAAGAAGATTGGGAGTCTAAATTACCTGGGGCAGGTGTGTCACAGGTGTCACCCATATCTCCCCCACCATTTCACATGTCTTGCACAGTGACAGCCCCAGGTACTGAGGGAGCACCATGCTATCTTCTGTTTGTTATCTTATTTAATCTGACCAACAATTTGATAAGACAAGGACTGCCATCCCAGAAACTGTGGTTTATGTGGTCTAAGTAGTTTCCCCAGCTTTACAGAGACACTAAATTTTTAGAGTGGAGATTTGAACTTCTGTCTGACTTCAAAGCCTTTGCTTTTGGCCACCATGCTGGTGGCTACCTTCTAAAAGCATTTAAATATTTCTTCCCTCACATTACTGGCATCTTTCTCCTTGGGCTGACTTGAAATTCCTAGAACATCCTTTTCCAATTGCTCTGGGTCAAACGGTATCTCTTTTCCTTCGCTCCCATAAACGCAGAGATTGCCTTTCAAAGCCCTGGCTTCAAAATCCCTTCACCCAACGTGCCCTTGCCTTTCTTTCTGGCTCAAAGAGACAGAGTCCAATAGGGTTTCCCCTGCCTTTCTAACAGTCTGTTTTCCATGTGCAAGTGGGTTTCCTGCTTCTGCTTTGCTGTCTGTGTTCTTGGGAAGGAACACTTTCACACAAGAGTGCCTGACCCAGGATGCCCGCGACTGCCTTATTTTATTTAACTCAGGCACCAGGGGGCTCTTTCTATGAGCACAATGATAAGATTTTCATTGCATTGTCATTGACTTTTGTCTTATATTTATGACCATGTCTTCAATTTCTCCTTTAATTTAGAGAACAAGAGCTGCTTGAAAGGCACCAAGGTCGGCAACTCAGCGGACTGTCTCCTGCCACTTTCTGATGGCTTCTCGCCTTTTATTCATCCCAACTTCAATGTCTTCTTTGTGCAGGATGACCGAAGCCCAAAGCACAGCACATGAACAAATGGCTTCTAGTTAACCCTTTCCTGCAGGGAGAAGGGCTCAAGGGGTGTGTAGGACCCTTTATAGCACATGGGCTTTTTAAACTTTTTTTTTTTTTGCCTTAAGGGATATGACAGAAACTAATAAAAAGGAGTGAGCTGTCCACAACCTATTCTAGTAAGTCACAAAGTTATTTTGAGCAACTGCTTGAACAACCTGAATCAATTTCTATAAATTCTAGACCCCTATTTTCCACGAGGCCTGTCCAGAAAGTATCCAGCCACACACTATGAAAAATAAAGGCATTTACTGAAGAAGACACAAGATCCAAGAAACACTGCACATAGGACAATGATACCTCAGTCCCCTTCAAACCAGGCACCTTGGGACCTCACACCGTTCTCCCAACTGCGGCACAATGTTCCTTCTGCTCTGGTAGCAGAAGCCGCGGAACGAATTTTGCCACAACAACTTTCATGCCAAAACCCTGTGTTAAAATCTCAGACACAGTGGTTTTTGGAATCCCCAGATCAGCTTCTAGGTCTCGCACTGTCAGTCACCAATCTTTGTTGATTGCAGCCCATAGACCTTCAACATTCTCAGGTGTTCTGCTTGTTGCAGGCCTTCCAGAGGGTGGATCACTCTCAACAGGTTCTCAACCATGTTTGAAGTGTCTGTGCACACTTTTATTTGTGCTGCCCTCATTGCTTCATCCCCCAAAGCCTCTGAATCATCCGAATATTTTCCATGAAGGAACGTTTAAGCTTAATCCAAAATTTCATGCAGATTCGTTGTTCTACTCATTCAGTCATTTTGAATGTGACTGCCATATAGTACATGTATTCATTCAACAGCATCTACCACCCCCACTGACTAGTACAGTGAAGTCACCATTGTTCATGCATGTGCATTGCAGTCCACTCTCCTTGGCTGCCAGTTACATCGATGTCACACACTTGTTACATTAACAATGGCTGGACTTTTTCCAGACAGACCTTGACTAGCTCTTGGTTACAAGCATTATGTATAATTGGGCTCAACGCCAGAATCAGACCCAGGATAGTGAATCAGTAGCATGGAGTGAGCCAGAGAGAAGCAGATAGATCAATCTATAGGACAGAGAGCTTGGTCAGAGGTATAGGTAACGGGAGAAGTGGACAACAACATCTAGTTTTTTGGCTTCATCAACTATAATACTCCTTTCCTACTTATCACCTTTTGGAAGATTGACTAACGCTGATGATCCCTATGATTTAGATTCTAAATTTCCCTGGGACACTCTTTCTAGGGTGGCTAAGGGGGAACAAAAAACAACAAAAAGATGTTCTTTTTCTTCTCTCACCTCCCCGTCCCCAAGTCTGAGCTCATCGATCAGCTGCTGCTAAATGAAGCCACGGTATGGAGGGGAGAACCCTAAAATGGGAATGCGGCCCTAATGTTGCTACTTCCTAGCAATGTGACACATGGACAAGGTGCTTAACCCAAGCTTCAGTGTCTTCAGATATAAAGTGAGATGGGAGGTGACTGAGGACACTTTGGGTACCTACCACACATCAGGCACTGCACTTACTTCCTCTTTTCCAACCCTGAGAGTAACACCATTTGATGGACAAGAAGGCCGAGGCTGAGAGACAGATGCTCAAAGTTGCTTTCCCGAGGCCTTAACAGTAGGACCCTAACCAGGGTTCTCAAAGTTTCTGCAGAGCACTGCCTCGGGATATCATGAGCACTAAATAAGAGAATGTGTGCAAAAATGCTCATTAAGCTGAAGCGTTCTTCACAAACGTAAGGCGCAATTACTGTTGTTTATTTTTTTAAGCTTATTTCAAATTTATTCCCACATAGATTCTTCCCTGTAGTCTAGGTGCCCTTTTCCAGGTGTTCCATGCACTTGAACAAAGGACTTGGCTCATAGAATTCCTTTGCCCAAATACTCTCCTTCACATTATCTACCAGCTAATCTTCTATTTCGTTTTCAAAAGACTTATCCAGTAATTACTTCTCAAACATTTTCTACCCACGTCCTGCCTGCAAGATTGATTTCCCACTTCTTCTGGATCCTAATGGTAACTGACATGTACTATTGACCGAAGACCACATTCACATCCACTCCAAAACTCTGTTACTTCAAACACTACTTTCTTGCTCACAAATGTGAGAGTTGGCTGAGAGTTTACTGGTCTAGACTGGGCTCAGATTCAAACTGCTTTTTGGGTCCAGGTCTGATCCAGGTATGTACAACTAGAATCTACTTCACTGAAATAAACTCTTTCTCTAGTGGACAGAACTATAGAGACAAACGGCAAAGAATGTAGGATCAGGACTAGGTCAACAACTCAATCTGTCACACATACCTACTAAAATGTTCATATAGCCATTTATACAACTTTTTCTTGAGCACCTACTATGTACCAGGCAATCATCTAAGCTCTGTGGACAGAGCTGTAAGCAAACCAGATAAGGTGCTGCCTGTCTGCACTGAGCTAACATTCTGGCAGGAGGACACAGACAGACAGGCAAGGGAAATGACTTCAAATTGTGTTCAGCACTGTAAATAAAATAAAACCTAGACACATGACAGAGTAACGAGAGCAACAGCGGGAGCAAAGGGAGATGTAGTTTCCTTAGAGTGATCGGGAATGGCCTTTCTTAGGAAAAGACTTCAATACAGACACAAATAACGAAACAGAGTTGGTCTCCCAAAACGGGTAGAGGTCTGGCAAAGAGCACTTCAGGCAGAGGGAGGTCTACCATGTCTGAAAAACAGAAAGAAGCCAGTGTGTGTCAAATTCAAGAAGCCTTGCTCAGAGACAGATTGTGGGGCCACCCCTCCCCTCAGAGTTTCTTATTTAGTAGATCTGGTGTGGGCCCAAGAATTGCATCTCTAACAAGTTCCCAAAGATGCTAATCATGCAGGGGCCACACTTTTGAACTCAGTGCACTTGTGTGATCAGGAAAGGGTGGCCTAAGATAAGGCCTTGTAGGCCATACTAGAGTTGGAATGTCATCGTGTGTGCAATGGAGAGCCACTGCAGGGCATTGGCAGGGGAACTGATGTGACCTGATTTAAGTTTAATAGAGCATTCCTGCTTCTATGTGGAGAGACAGTCACATGGGAACCAAAGTGGAAGAAGGAATTTGAGATCCTTGCTACATCCACCCATCAGTTCCCCAAGGTGCGTAGTTGGGGTGATGGGGCATATGATGCTGCCACCAGGAGAGAGTAGAATCACGGCAAAGAGAAGGTGGAGCAGGAGGTGAGGTCAGTTTTGAATGTACTTTGATGTGCCTTTGGGACACCCAAGCCTGCCTTGTCACACAGCCCCAGGGTACCAGGCACACTGTACCAGTGTGAATAGCAGACCGGCAGCACAGAGCATAATATGACGATGAGAACAGCGCCTCCTAGGCTTGTGCCACGTGTCAGCCCTGGAATATTCTCCCCCTTCTGAGTTTAGTGAGAGAAAGCAGACAACAGACAGGCAAGATGCTTTCAAGTGCCATTTGGTGCTATAAAGTAAACACACTGTCTGCTCGGTAGATCTGGACCACTGAGTCGCTGTTACTCCCCAGCTACACGCTGATGCCTCCTGGCACTGCCTCCCCAGAACCTACTTGGTTAAAGATACACAGAGAATGGGTAACTTGCAGGTAACAACAGTAGCTAACAGTTATTGGCATGTATGATGTACTAAGCATGATAACCTCTGTTCGTATATTCATTTAAATAATAATTCTAGGAGATGTGCGCAATGATTATCCCCATTTTCCAAATGGGAAAACTGAGGCACAGAGCTAGGAAGGGACAAAGCTGGGAGTCGAGACCAGGGAGGCTAATCACAGAGCTGGGTCTGATACCCAGTGAGCTACACTGGTCCTCAGATCCCTGCTGGCAGAATCTGTCTGAAGGGCCCTACATCACCCTTCTCCCCTGGCCCAGCTCCAGCGTGACCAAAGAGGAAAAAGCCGGCCTTGCCAAGGCCCACTTTTTTCCCCAGTGAGTTGCTAGAACTGTGAGTGGCATTAAGAGAACCCTGTGCCTGGAGATCCAGACCTTCTATACAGAGAAAACACGGACATTTTCTTTTAATAATGCTACAGAGAAATAATGAAATGGTAGCATTACAAAAACATAATTAGGTCTTCAAAAAAAAAATCTCCACTGGAGTCCTATAAAAAGACCACAGGTGTTTGTCATTATTTTTTATTTAGCAGACAGTTTTAGCCATTGTTTGTTTTTTTCCCCCCCATTTATTAAGTTCTGGTATTTTAAGATGATTTGTGTATAATAATAACAATAATTTCCTGTTTGCCTGTCAGTTGTGAGCCGCTTTAATTACAGATATTCATTTTCACAAGTTAACTTGGTAAACACGCTCATTTGTTATGTTCCCTATTCATTAAATCAGTTAGCACAGCTAGTAACGATGTTAAGTCTCTTGCTGTCGGGTTTCAGCGATGGATCTTCATCGGTTTCCGATACTGCTCCTCCCAGACACAGCCAGCCTTCCTGAGAGCCCCTGCCTGTGGGACTGGAGATGCCGTCTTCCATCTCTACAAGGCCAGGTGCATTAGGCCCAATGGAGGCATCCACTCCAGCCTTTGGGTATCTCAGTCTAAAGCAGGGGTGTCAAACTCATGTTCACCGGGGGCCACATCAGCCTTGCAGTTGCCTTCAAAGGGCTGGATGTAACTTTAGGACTGTATAAATGTAACTGCTCCTTAACAGTTAAGCGAGAGCTCGGCACAGCCGCTGGGTAGAAACAAGGTGCTGGGCCGGATAAAACAAGGTGGAGGGCCGGATTTGGCCCTCGGACCTTGTGTTTGCCACCTGTGATCTAAAGCATTCATTCAGACTAGAGTATTGTACTTAGTAACCAGAGGCAAGATGTGGGATAAAGAAAGAGGGACTCCCTGATTGGGGTAGCTATTTGTGTGTAGCGTGTGCCTGGTCACATTCCTGTCCTTGAACCTGCCCTGCAGAAGAGGTGGGGGCCTACATCACCCTGACCTTACCAGATGACCCTGACCTCTGGCAGCAGAGGGTGGACATCAGAACCATTAGTCATCTCATACAAGCATTGGAAGGAGAGGTGTCAAGTTGGAGATGTAAAATTCAGAGTCGGGGGTGAACATCTCAGCGAGGACAGCCCCAAACCGCATGCGAGCTGCCATTATAAAAACGTCCAAAGGGATTAATAAAGCAGATGCGCCTCAGCGGTGAGCCTGCAAGCAGGGAAGAAAAAGCAGGCAGGGAGAAGATCACCTGGAGACTTAGCCGTTCCCAGGAAGCCAAGCTATTCGTTTCTCTGAGACTTCTGTGCATCTGTATAATAAACCAGTTACCTAGCTAATTTAGCAGGTCTCTGTTACTTACAAAAAACACCCTCTGATCAATAAAGTTTTAATCATGGTGACTGGGATAATGGTGGTTCCACTAGAAATATCACATCTGATCAATCCCAATCTTTCCAGGAAGGCGCCACAGATACCAGTACCTAAGTCATTAGTCACCTGCTGATTAGAGGTTTCATTCAAAATTTCCCGTTAGGCAAGTGAGGACTACACCAGGCCAACATGCCGAGCCAGGACTAAGGGAAATAAAAGGTTATCAACTCCCAGTAGCTAAGTCACTGGGCTCCGGAGGAAGTAGTTCGTGTGGGGTGTGAGTCAATATGGAAAAACTTGTGTCAATGTGCTGCAGAGTGGCTATTTAAAACAGAATAAAATGTCAACGTGTTGACTGTGGTCCGCTCCCTTTCATTACTCCGCCCTGTGGCTTGGGGGGGGGGAGGGGGGCTCGCTGAGCTTTCCTAAGTGAGAAAGAAAAGCCCGTTGGTTGTAGCTGGATGATGATGAGACACCGAATGAGAAGAACTTTGCATGGAAACCTGAGGCCACTGGAAACATGCTACTTTGTCATGCTGAGTTTAAGGTGGGGAATCTAGGGGGAGGTATCAGACTCTGAGGGGCACCATCAAATCGACAAAAGCCACCTTGAACAGACCCAAACTCATCTGGTAAGGATTCTTCAAGAGGTCCTGAAACTAGTCCCTACTACTCTCTCCACGATACGGGACATCACTCCACATTCCCTTCCCTAGTTTGCGGTTTCAGTTCCTCTGTGCTTGGCTCTCCTCTCTGCTCACCACATGCTCATCTTTTGGCTCCTCCTCTGGGTCTCAGTCAACCCTGAATTCTCTCTCCTTCCAGAAGAAATCCCTCAACAACGCTGAACTTCAGAGAGAGCTGAGGGTCTCATGCTCCACCTTAGAGGTCAAGGCAGAGAACCAGTTAAACCCCAGGGTCACGGGATACAAGATAGGTAGTGATGGAATTTTTGCAGCAAGGTCCCCAGTGGAGGTGTGCTAATGAGTTTATGTACATGGTTATAATCTTACAAAGGAAAGAAACTTGAGAGGAAGGGAGAACGTTTGGGCAGAGCTAGGAGGAACAAGGGATCTCCCTTTAGAGACCTTCTTCTTCCCTGTGAAGTACAAGGGTCCTGGGAGTCCTCAGCTCAGAGAGAGAATGACAGGCAGGAACAGAATGGGGAATATTTGGAGAGGGCAATGCTTACGTACTTAGGATACTTGATTTCATGAGCAAATGGAGTCGTTTGTGTGCTGGAGCTCTTCTGCCTGCCTTGCATCCATTCTCCACCCTCTTACAAGAGTATCTGGTTTTGATTTGGAACCTCCCCCAATGGATACAGTCTTATTGGGACTGTCAATCACAATGTCCCGCCCTCCCCTGCCTAAGAGCAGCAGGTGACCCAAGCTAGACCAATCGGAGGCCTCCCCGGAATAGGAGTGTAGAGTACAGTAACGTAAAGACGGAAAACTCTTGGTGCCCATTCATTCTGACGATGGCTCCCAGAAGGTGCTACCCCTTAGACCCTGCCCTCCAGGGGCAAAGAGCAAATCGGTTGCCAGTCTTTTCCGGGGCATAGTTCAAGTCTATCTTTAATTTTGTGAACCACCCCATATCCTTCCTTTTTTGTTTAAATTGATCAGAACCAGGTGATGCTGCCTATAACTTAAAAACCCCAACCAAGGCAGAAGTGGTATTACCAGCGTTAAAAAGTAAGACACAGAGGAGAGAATTTAGAGTGACAAAGCCAGGATTTGGAACAACAAAGCTACTGCCATGAAGATACCGGGCCAGGGTGAGCGTGTTCACCCAGCTCACAAGGCCTCATTTCTCACACGGGTAGAAGAGGTTGACTGGAAGCTGCTAAGATCTTTTTCTATCTTTACCGGAGTCTTTCCCCACATCTCAAGCACTTCAAACAGTCTCTTGTCTCTGTTCTCTGCCATCCACTATCATTTGCCTCGATCATTGGGCTTAAAGAACTTGAAGCAAAGGAAAGAACAGAAACATCATACCCCATCTCAATGGCCTTCATTAAAAGATTTCCAAATCTCGCGTGGTAAGCCAGCTTTGTTAAGCACTATAGGTCTAATCTGATTTCATTATTTTTTTTGTTCTTTCATTTAGCATCTGCTCGGTACTTTTTGTGCAGACTTTACTTTTTCAGGGGCTAAAAAAGGAAGTCAGGATGTGATCTCAGGCCTTAAGAAGCTTGGAATTTAATTGATGATGTTCATGAAATCTCCAGGGAATATTTCCAGGAGGGCTGGAATCATGTACCCAGCACCTGACAGGTGCTGAGTATATAAGTAGGTACTTAATAAATACCCATTGATTGGATGAGAAACCACACATTTAGACACACTGTTTTGTAGACTATAACCTTAAAAATTCAGAGTGATGAAAATAAATCATTTCTTTTGCAGCTACTATGCACTTCTGTGTAGAAGTCTTACACAGGTTTCGGTTGTAAAAATATCGCTCAAAATAAAATCACGTGAAGGGTGATTAATTGCATTTTCAAAAAGAATATTCCTACCTTAAGAAAAATTATTTCAAGAGTCTAATATGATTAAGAGAGATTTTTCCCTGTGTGGAAGTTTAATGACATCTCTATAGGGTAAATCCTGCATTTGACATGCCCAAACAGAACTCTGTCCGGAATCTTTGGCCTGTCCCTTCGATGCCAATGTGATAGAATCTGACGTGAAGCAGTGTTAAGCAAATGGAGTTGTTAAAGCCTCCGGCCCCTGGCCAGGCCTGTCAACACTTAGAGGTCTGAGTAACACAGGGGACTCTTGTTTCAAGAGGCAAAGTTCACCCTGAAGATCACTATCCATTAGGGGGTAATGAGAGCCTTCTGGCCCGGCCAAGTGGACGGGACTCGGGAAAACCTGAGCAGTGCATGCGGTAAAATTAAAATGCAATGGGGGTGAACTGCCAAGGCAGCAAGCGTAACCTTCTTGGTGTCTTTAGCAGTGTTAATGGATCTACTTATGGCACAGATGGTGGTTTTCAGAAAAGTCATTTTTTTCTCTAACAAATTCATGACTAAACTCAAAAGACCACTATCAACTTCATTATGCTTTCCAATTGACTTGCTTTAAGGGTTATTCTTCTATTATAGCTCTTAAGCTCCCATTTCTTTTTTTAAAGTACTTCTTTTAATACCAATTTTCACAGCACTAAGAAATTTAACACTCTTCAGTGGTTATATTAATGGCAAGGAACGGTTGCAGGCTGGAGAGCAGTGTGAAAGACTGGTCATTTGTTACCTCCTCTACCACAAGGTAGGGGACCCGGGTCCCAAGGGATGACATCTGATTGCCACTGGGGAAAGTGTGTGAGAGTTGGTGCCATACCTCCTCGGCGAAAACATTCTTCCCCCCACAACAGGAGAGTTAGGGCTCCCCGCACGTTCCAGACTTTTCTTTTCAAACATGATTCCGCTACAGGCCTCTCCTGCCCAAGTGTTCCCAGTTAGCTTTTCCAAGTGGCCAGCAGATCTAATTTGGGGCTGATTGCACTAACAACTCCATAAGCATTTTACAAACATCATCGAGAGTAACTGTAAACACAAAGATAAAACGGGGTTTGTATAACATGGGATCAGCCAGGGTTCTGTATCCTGAGCCAACCAAATGAAATTTTTTTAAAGTCAGATAGACTTGGAGGGAGACCAGATTTCACAGGAATGAAGATGTTTACCGTAATATTATTTGTAAGAGTAAAAAATTGGAATGAATTTCCTGGCAGTAGGGAAATAATTAAATATATCCAGTCAGCAATTAAAAAGATCAGGAAGAATATGCACAAATGAGGAAAATCACTACAATGTTAAGACGACGGATAAAATAGCTACACACAATATAGTGCAGTTAGGTAAAACACTTGATATACAGGAAAAGTACCAGTAGAAATACATCAAGATGCCACCAGGAGCTGTTCTCTGGTGGTGGAATGACACATGTCCTCACCCACTCTCGTCTTCCTATTTTCAGTCTTATTACAACATGTTTATTTACATTCATAATGAGGAATTTTTGATATTTTACCTCATGTGAAAAAAAAAGACAGGGATTGTTCACGCAGAGGGTTTAGTGACAGAAAATTTGTTTTCAGTGACTTGAATTTTGCTTACAGGTCCCTACCCCATGGCTTTGGCACTGCTGATAACATTACTTTCAGAAATCACACTCAGCATCAAAGGCACCAAAGCTGTTCAAAGCAAGGGTCACGCGCTCCAACCCTTCCACTCCACAGGTGCAGAAACCAGGGCGCGGACGTCCCCTACCTGTGACTTGGACAGACACTCCTTCCTTCAGCTTCCTCACCTCTCAATCAGGTCACTCCTTCCAGGACAAATCCTTACTGGTGGTAGAAATCTGTGAGACTCAAAGGAAAAAAAAGGAAAGTTGAGACCCCCACATAATTAGGCAAAATCAAATGTTCTTCACCATATTTGGTCATCAGTTTCCAAAACAGTCTCAAACTCTGCAGCTTGGGGGTAGCTTCAAGGGGGCGATGTGTCTTAATTCTTCATTTATACTCTCAATTTATTCTCTTAACCAACAGGGCCTCCAAAGCCCTTTAATTTTGAGGCCCACTCTTGGGTATAAGGTGTTGGGTGGCTGCCTTGGGGAGCCCTTAAATTCCCGTTGACTGAGAAAACTCTGGAATCTACCTCTGCCATATTTCACAATGGTCTGGGCACCATACAATGTTCTGGGCATATAGAGAAACACAGGGCAGGCTGCAATGTCTAGAAAACAAACCTACGTTGGAACACTCTAAAATTGTTTCTTGCTTAAACTAATCCACTTGTGGTGGGGAAATAACATGTTTGAATATTTGAGGAAAATTCAAGTGCTTCTCAATGAAAGACTAAATTTTGTTTAAGATTTGATTTATTTATTTTTAGAGAGAGGGAGAAAGAGAGGGAGAGAAACATCAGTGTGTGGTTGCCTCTCGTGCGCTGCCCACTGGGGACCCAGCTCACAACCCAGGCAGGTGCCCTGACTGGGAATCGAACTGGCAACCCTTTGATTCTCAGGCCGGCACTCAATCCACTGAACCACACCAGCCATTGTGAAAGATTGAATTTTTGTGAGAAAGTTTTCTTCCGCTTTTCCTCAGAGATATTTCCCCTTTGGAAAAAGGAGAACAATTATTTTTTTATTCAACTTGTCTTTAATTTTTATCTCATGTGAGGAAAGAACAGTGATCATTCACAAAGAGGTTTTAATGACAGTGAAAACGGTGTTGTGATTGATCATTTCACACTGGGCATCCCCCCAGAGTGCCTACAAATCACCACATGGGAGACCCTCTCTCAGCGCAAGCCAGGGGCAGGCCTCAAGGGCTTGATGTCGGGGGTATTGCTTGAACAAAACATACGGGAACAAAGGGTCACAATTAGAGGCCCTTTTAGAGAAGAGGAAAAATAAAGACTCAGAATGTGAACTATGTGAACACTTTTGAAGGTACTTCAAACTTTTAAACTCTCCTGTTATTTCTCATATCCTGATTTTTAATGAGGAACACTGCTGATAGATACAAAAAAAAAAATCTGAATGGAAAATCAGGAGAGCCCTGAAAAGTCAGAGACATTTGGAAGGAATGACACATATCTGCAATTCACCACTTTTAGTTAGTACAATGTTAAACAACATGAAGAAAACTGTTCTTTGTCCCAGCACAATTTCTCGGCAGTAGGGTCTGAGGCACGATGGGGCATCACGTACCTTCTTAGAGGGTTTTACTTTCTTTCCACGGAGTTCCAGATTGACGTGGGGGGTGTGAACTGAAGGTCATTGGTGCCAATTTAACACCAACAGGAATCCCCAATTTGGAGTATGGTGAAAAAGGAAACTTTCGTCAGTGCAACCAGCCCAATGGTGATATGGCCCAGCTGTGGAACCCGACAGGGAGGCAGTCCTCTGTTGAGGACCCCTCCAGCTAGCTAGACAGCTCTGCTCTGCTCCAGTCTCCTCCACCAGCTCTGAAACACAGCCTTCAGTCTTTAGGGCAAATGAGGTCTCAGAACCACAGGGCAGCTTACTTATATAGAAAGAAGTCCCCGCTCCTCATCCCTGATTGGTTTATCCTCATGCAAATGAAGACTCCAAATTCTCGCTGTTTGATTCAAAAAGCACTGTCCTGATTGGCCAGAGTGGGACACTCTGATTGGTTGGTGAAGATGCTAATAAGGATATAGCTACACAACTCTAATTGGACAGGGAAAGGCTCAGTCCGATTGGTTCAAATACAATTCCAGTAACTCCTTTATAAGGGTTGGCTCAGCTGGAGAGAAACACAGTGCCGGCAGTAAGTTAGTTTGGTGCAGGAGGCCGGTGGCTTAGTGTAGGCTTCTCCTTAAAGTGTGGCTTCCTTGAGCAGCCTCTGTTCAGAAACAGCTCCTAGGCTCTGGTTTTAAATTGGAGCCCCAGCCACCTGGAGCCCTTATTAGTAGATATCTTCTTTCTGAGGATTGACAGGGTTAGCTGATATTCATACTCCAAACCTCCCAATAAATTACTCACAGATACACACACAGGTCTAGAATGTTTACAACACAGTAAGCCAAAGATTGGAGAGAGAAAAAAATCTATATGCCTGAAGAGAGTGGGGTGTGATTCTTGTGTCATTCCGGGAGATTGATTTAATAGAAACAGGTACATAATCTCTGAATCAAAAGAGTATAGTTAGCTCCACAGAAAGAAAGAGAAGTTAACTCTCCACTGCTCTCCATAGCCCAATTCTATAATCCAAGGGTTGAACTGAGGAAAAAATAGCCAACCATTCTTCTTCTTCCACAACTCCTTCATCCTTAACCTTGCCTCCATCAGCTTCTCTCTCCCTATCTATTCAGAGATTTCAAAGCCCAGCGTATAACATGGCATGGCAGAAGGCAGAAGAGGCTCAGGAGAGATGTTTTTGCACTTGGAGGTATACCATCTTCACAAGAATAGCATCAGAAACAAGCATGGAAAACGAAAAGTGCTGGGAGCCATGGAAGGTGTTGGTTGGAGAAACAGTAATTTTCACCTTAGACACTAACTACTCAAAATATTGAATATAATCAGTGACCCTTGAAATTTTTAGATCAGACTGCAAGACAATTTGTAAAAAAGAGAAAAATACTATAGATTCCAGATCATAGGACTGATTTGTTTTCAAAATTCATATAACATACATGCAAGCACACATATGTTCGTATGTCCACATACACCTGTGCTCTTCTCTTCCAATAAAAGAAGAGAATGGAGGTGAGCACCACATGTTAGATGTGGCAGCATGAGATACGGTGTTAGAGTCTTAGGAAATACAACAGTTCAGAGAGAAGCAAAAGCATCAGTCAGAATTCAGTGCTTAGAAATGCTGTGAAGCATTTCCCTAATCTGAACTGATAAAAATTAAATCCTGGATCATGTCAGGGATCTCCATATTTACTTTTAAATAATTGTTTAAGAGCTCACTTTGGCTACCTCAGCAACAGCTTCCCAAAAGTGACACATTGGTCTTAACAATTCACTGTCCATTTGGCTCCACTTCCTCATCTTAAGACAGGAATGCGATAATGACATTTCTTGAAAGACTGCAATAAAGAGAAGACATTAAAATAGCTCAGATGGTCTGCCTGGAACATTCTCTCAGGCCAAGAGGAAGTCATATGGATCTGTTATGTAGCTGAAGTAGTAAATATGATCGGGGTTGGGGAAAGGATCCTGTTCAATGAGCCCCTTTATTTCTGTGATAAATATTTCCCTACCTGACCTAAATGAATTTTCAGGCTTGGGGAGAAAAGTCCTTCCTCAAATCTCACTTTGCAGGTAGACGTCTAAAAAAGACAGGCTCGTGTACATTTCTTGATACTGTGGAGTCTCAAATGCCTAATATTTCTGAGTGTGTGCTTTTCAAATGTAAGAGTTCTTAGGAGGAGCACCACCTTGATGGCATAGAACTGATTAAGAGACTCAAGTCATTATTCTTTGGGAGACTTTTATACAAGAACTATTTCGGTAATACAAGTTCTAGAATAGCCATTGTTGTGAGTACTACAGAGGAAGATGTGTTTTCCGGAACTTAACTGCTACTAGAAATCTCAGAGGTACAAAGTAGGTGTTTCACTGAGCCACAGTGATTTTCCTCCAACCACAATGGCTACCATTTCTCAATTGTTTTCCTCGGGGCCATCTCTGAATACTAATGTTTCATGGACTTTAAGTTTTAGGGCTTTCTCCTCTTCATAGGTGGTTTTTTCCCCAGTCTCACGGCCCTAAATATTCTCTGTACACAGAGAAGTCCTGGCCTCTCAGCTGAGCTCCAGACTTGGGTTCGTTACGTTCTTGGCCTTGTGGCAGGTGCTGCTCACATTCTTGACCCACCTGTCATCTCTTTACTCAGGGCGTCCTCTGAGAGCTAGAGGCTACCACATGTGCACACACAGCAAAACAGAGGTGCTAAAAAACTCTTACCCACCCCGCCCCCACCCATAGCCTTCAGTCAATGGCTGCAGGGAGTTGATGGATTAAGAAATCCACTTTTCTCAATACTCAGGTGGGATGACACTTAAGTACATGATTCTACGCTGACCCCCAGAGTTCTCCAAGGGGAACCTGTCCACTAGGGTAACTTGCCTGAGCTTGTATCCTGCCTTGGCTCCCTTCCCTCCCCACCGCCTGCCCCCTCACCCTCCCAGTCTCCTGTCAGTATTACTTGGGATCACCTCCCAAATAATCTAATTACACTCCCATCCTTATCTCAGGATCTTCTCCCTGGGGAAACTCACTCTAAGAGAGCATCCCAACCTGCTCCTCTGACCATGTCTTTCTCTGAAAACAGCACCACTATTGACCCAGTTTCTCAAGCCAAATATTGGGAGCTGTCCTTGCTTCTTCCCTTTCCATCGATTTTCACATCCAAGTCCTGTCTCTGGATCTACCTCTAAAATCTACTCCCATTCTTTCACTTTTTTTCTGTGGTCCTACCCCCCCCTCACCCCACCCTATCAGCTTTGGTCTTAGCTCCTTTCATCTGGCCTCCCTGCATCCTTTCCCACCTGGATTTCTTCTCCACTAAGCATCCAGAGCAATCTTAGAAACCCATCAGATCAAGTCATTCACTTGCTTAAAAGATAATGATGGTTTCCCGTCATATTTGGAGCAAAACCTAAATCACGTCTTCTGGGACCTTCACAATCTAGTCCCTGCCTCAGTGCACTACACACCGCTCTCTCTTTTGCCCACAACACTCCACGTCTCCTTGCTCTCTAGAGATGCCAAGCTCCTGCCTAACTTAGAACCCTGGGTCGATGTTCCCTCTGCCCATGGATCCATCCAGGACAGACCCTTTGTCATTCGTGTCTCTGCTCCAAATGTCTCCTTTTCAGAGAGACGTCCCTGGATATTCAGTCTTCAGAAGTCGAACCCTCTCTTTAACAGAGCCTGAAACCCTGATTTCTTTCCTTGCTTTTGTCTGTCCTCCTACACCAGAGTGGAAGCTTTGTCTGCCTCAGGCACCGTGGTAACCTCAGCCTTTGGAACAAGGCCAGGCACACAGCAGATGCTCGAAAATACCTCTGGAATGAGCGCACACTCTGTGCGGAGCACCACGTTAGGTGGTTTCCAGCTCCGAGGAAAGCATGGCTATCGGCATTTTCCACACCGACCTTCCACTTCCCATCTAGACAGTGGCTTACCGAAGATCACTCAGCTAATTAGGGAGCTAACTGCCTACTCAGGGATGCTGAAGAGTGAGGAATGAGGACTTACAGCTAATTGTTTCAGTTGAAACAGCTAAAGTCATGAACAGCTGCCACATCCAGAAACTCAAATAATTAGGTCACACGTTTGGCCCAAATTTCCTACCTTCCTAGATTCATCTTCAAAGGTACTTAACTTGAGGCCAGCAGAAGCTTGCTTTATATGTAAAAAAGACATCTAGCAAAGCACAAAATCGTGAATAGAAGCATTCTCATTTAAGTCCTAAAAATGCAAACATATTGGCCTTATGCTAAAGAGACAAGTTTAATCAGAGAATTTGAAGAGATTTTGTTGATATCGAAGTTACCAAATGACAGCTGAGTCTCATGACCATGTTTTTATCAGAAGTCACACTTCAGAACCTCTTTGTGGATGAGACTATTTTTGGCATCCTTTTGATAGGCTAGGCGTGCTGGATGTTCAAGGCCTGGTAGGAGATAAATATATATAAAATTCTATATTACTTATAGCATGTTTTACCATGACAGAGTGCACTTTTATCAAAGTCACAAAGAACATTCAGAATTTAAAATTCCAGCCACGCTGCCCCTAAAGCCATTGTATGGCTTCCTACTTAATAAGTTAATTGCTTGAATTCAAAAATTGAACATCTAACCATAATTTGGTTACAGAACATTCCATTTTAATAACAGATATACTTCTTAGCCAGACCCATGTTCTATGGGAATGTTCAGGGATGAGAAAGATCTCAAAAGAAGCAACATCAAAACTGAGGTGGGGTTGGGGGAAGACTTTGAACACATTTGTAGGACTAATTTGTGTGGCTCTTCCCCAGCAGGTGTTCTATTAGTAAGAGTTGGAGCAAGAAAAGTGAGGCATACCGATGAGGTATATTAGATCTAGAAACTGGGAATGAATCAGATATTTGAACACTGTGGACATGTCTTAGATAATTGTGTCTTTTGTCCGTTGTCATCCGGGCCCATGCCCTGAACTAGAGGAATAGGAATCGATCATTGGGGAAAAATGGAGTAAACATTGCTAAGAGTCACTTAAAACAGAGTCAGGAGGCTATTGAGATCCATGCACATCCTTTGCCTTAGGTCTGTGAGGTGCTACTAAGTTGCTAGACCTGTTGCTAAACTTGGCTCAAGGTCTACCTGTAAACATCCCAGAGCTATAAACATTCTGGAACAACCTACATGGACATAATATGGACTTCACTTCCTTCCTTGTAGTTTTTGCCTCCCTCATTTGCTTATTGGAATCAACCAATCCCTGTTAAGCTAGCCGGCAATCCTTCATTTGCATGAAACGATAACATCTTGTGGTTTTTGCCTTTATTAACCCCTGCCTTCCTTTGTTATCTCCGAAGTCCAGCTGGGGTTGCAACCTGAATCGTGTCTCTCAGATTCGGATCCTTTGAGACCCGGAATAAACTTTTAACTTGTTTTACCATCTCAAGTCTTTACTAGTTGACAGAACCAATGGACAAACAACCACACCTCCCATCCTTGGGGTGCACTTTTCTGGGAGGCATTCCCTCTGCTTTTTAGGAGGCCCTGGCAGAATCGAACCTCCAGGCAACCTCAGTCACATGCTCTTCTGTTGAATCGTCCTGCTTCCCTGGTGCATTGTCCCTGGTCCCTTACTCCACCTTCCTGGGAGTACCTGCCTCCAGGTCTTCATCTCAGCTTTTCACGATAATGTAATTAAGACAATATTCATGGGGGTTTATATACTGGACTTCAAATGATCACTTCTTCCCGCAGATGGAATACCTAACTCCATATGATTTTCAAAGAAATTTCACATACATACCACATTTGGACCTCTCAAAAGCCTTCGGGTTTGTTAATGGAGAGAAGGTTACTTTTCTCATTTGGACAGCTGAGGTGCAGAGGTGGAAAGAGGATTGGCCAAGATCCTGGGGGCTGTCAACCGCATGGCTGGACATCCTCACCCGCCCGGGTCTGACAGCACCCAGTGCACTTTGACTTCCCTTGGGCTGCTCAGAGCACCACCACCTTCCACGTCTGCCCAGCCCCACCTCCTGCTTATCCTGCCATAGCTATTCCAGCCTCCCTGACTCCAGGAAGCCTACCCTGAGCTCTTGCTGACCTTCTTAAGGGAGGGACCCAGTCTAAACCACTCGGTTAAACTGCCCTGTTACTGCCGTAATGTCAGCACCCAGTTCATACTGAGTCCTATGCATCTGTTCCTTCAGTAAACAGGGAAAGCAGTGAATCAAGGAAGGAGCGACTTACTCTTACAGGGCATATATCACCCAGCTCTGATGAACTGCTCACCTGTCTGCCACCCCAGGGGTCTGCGAGCCCCCTGAGGAACCATGTTAGTCGTCCTCGGAGCCTCGTGCCTGGAACAGTGTCACACACAATTCAGTACTTAATAGTGTTTCATGAGTGAATGAATGAATGAATGAATGGAACTTTACTTTCCTAGTAATAATATGGCACTAGCCATAGGATAAGATGGCTAAGGAGTCATCTCGAAGGAAACTCTGGAATCATGTCACAGATGAATCAAATCCACAGAAAAACAAAAATCTAGCCCAAATGTTTACTGGGTAATGATTGATGATCTAAATCCAACTATTGAAATCTAATATTAAAAACACACCAGAATTGTTGATAACAATGTGTGCCTACTGGTTGTTGCCACAAGATGATGTGTTTTTTTCCACAGAGCGTATGTAACCATAGACAGGTTTTATAACATTGGTGTGCTTTGGGTTTCTCATTGATACAATAACAATAATAATAGTAATAGTTTCATATATCAAGCACTGACTTAAGACCAGAGCTGCCATGTTGCCTTGTAGCCTCTGTGACTGGCGCCCCCTGGAGTTGTGCAGTTCACAGTCTACATGGCTATACTTGGCAGCCCTACGTTGTGCTAAGGACTCCATGTGTATTATCTCATTTAATTCCTCCAACAACCCTGAAAAACATAGAATTCAGGTTTCATCTTACAAATAAAGAAACAGGTCTAGAGGTCAAGTGATTTCCTCAACATCACCCAGCCATAAACTATGAAATCAGAATTTGCACCTGTGGTGTGACTCTGAGGCCCCCATTATTGACCTCATGGCAGTATTATTGCAAAGCTATAATAAACTCACAGCTATGGAGAAAACTTTTTTTCATTTTTTTAATAAAGATTTTATTTATTTTTAGAGGGAGGAGAAGGGAAGGAGAAAGAGAGGGAGAGAAACAGCAATGTGTGGTTGCCTCTGGTGCATCCTGCACTGGGAGCCTGGCCCACGACCCAGGCACATGTCCTGACTAGGAATCGAACTGGTGACTCTTGAGTTTGCAGGCCAGCTCTCAATCCACTGAGCCACACCAGCCAGGGCCTTGGTGGAAACATTTTTGCAAAGATAAAGGCAGGATATGTTTTAAAATCATTGTTTATCTCGACTTCTCCTTGATGGTCAACCCCTAACAGAAAATCCTGAGAGGTTTTGTAAATAACTTGGGGAAATTTCTAAGCTGTCTGTACAAATTCATACTTTATAATGTGAACACCAACTATATGTAAGAGAGAAGTAGAATAAATCCCAATCATTATTGCTGTTTCTTATCAATAGTGATAAATATAGAATGATTCAGAGCAAAGGGGAGTAAGAGCTAGAATCTGCTGAATAGCGAGTCACAGAATTGCCTCCCTTTAAAAAGTCCTGGAGAATGTATTGGAAAAACCCTCAAAGGCACAGACTCAGCAGCAGCCCAGCTGCTGAGAGGGATGTCTTCTCAGGGCCCCAAGCTGGAAACAACCAATTTCCCTCCAAGTTTAGCAAGAGTGGGTCCAAGATGCTTGTTTTCCTGGGAGAACGCTCTTTTTCAGCAGTCAGCATGAATCGTGAGTACATAATGTACGTTTTATCATTCTGCATAGGTTGCTTTAAAAAAAAAAAAGGAGGTAATGTCAACTTTGAATATTCTCCTAAACCCCACAGAGAATCTGTCCAGACTCGTGCAGAGTTGGTTTTGTTAGCCAGTCTCACGCTTAAAGAGCAAAAGATAAAAATATGGCAGCACTTCCAGGTCCACAGAGTTCAGGAAACAGGGAATTCCGTAAGAGTTTTTCAGATAACATCGGTTATCTCACCACACCCTGAAAGTGTCAAAATTCCTTTTTTAATTTTCAGCAGCTTGGTGTCTTTCTCCCAGTTACACTCTCTAACATACTGTCTTTGCAATCAGAATACAGAGACTATATTTTAAGAGTTCCTGGAGGGCATAAGAGCATCAGCACGAGTCTCAGTTATCACATCTGAAGTCGTATCATCGACCGCATCAGTCACATCCTTATGGCCCCAGAACCACTTCTGCCACGTGGGAGGAGCCTGAACAGCTGCTCTCGCTGGAAGGTTTTACCCATCCTTCTGCTCAGCAGCTATCCCTTCTCCTTGTGCCCCTCTGCCCTGCAACTTCTAATCTGCCACCATGTCATAAATCAGGTGTGGGCACACCACAGCCCCTGGGCCGGATCCAGCTCACTGTTTGTTTGGTAAATAAAGTTTTATTGGTATGCAGCCAGGCTCGTGCTTTTGCACATCGTCCACAGCTGCCTTGCTTTTGCTCCGCAACAGGCCAAGCAGAGTAGTTGGGACTGCAACTGCGTGGCCTGCAGAGCCTGAAATATTCATCTGCTCTTTCCGGAAGAAGTTTATCAGCCCCTGTTTTGTTTTTGTGTTTTTTTTTCCAATTAGAGTTGACATTCAACATTATTTTGTATTGGTTTCGGGTGTCCAGACTAGTGATTAGACAATCATATAATATATAGCGTGTTCCCCCTGATATTTCCAGTGCCCACCTGGCACCGTATGTAGTTATTACAGTATTATTGACTGTATTTCCTGGGCTGCATTTTATAGCGCCGTGACTATTCTGTAACTACCAATCTATACTTCTCCATCCCTCCCTCTTCTTCACCCAGCCCCAAACCCCCTCCCCTCTGGCCACCATCGGTCCGTTCCCTATATCTGTAAGTCTACCAACCCCTGTTTTAGATTCATGGATAAGTCAGTGTCTTTTAGATAAACCCTGCCCTCCCCTCTGAATAAAGTCCTGTGCTTGGAAACTATTGTGTTCTTAGCAGCTGAAAGGCCTTTCTTGCTAAGACCTATGTTTTCAGATGTGTCCTTGGGTGGTTGAGGAGGCTAAAAAGCCAGCCTTCCAATAAGGAAGCATTTCCCAGACTTTTCAAAGTTATAAAACCCCATTATGTGCCAGAGAGCTTCACAGTGTCCTAAAAACAGTCTTTGTATGAGATAGAGCTGCATCTGCAGCCTTAGGCCATAGAAACATCACCGTCATTCAGAGTTCAGATGCCTTCAAACAACAAGTCCCAACCCTCAAAGCACAGCTGGAATCACTGATTTAAATAGTAAAAATAACCAAAAAAAAAAAAAATGAGATGGAAAAAGACAGAATTAGAAAGTCAGCCAATTAGAGAATAAAATAATAAAGAACAACAACTGAATCGAGCTTCTCCCTGAGATTTACAGAGAAGAGGCCAACCAGAGACGCTGTTGAAAGTCTAACACGGCACTGGAACCCAGAGCAGATTTCCAGCCAGAGGAGTCACGGCACATGGTATTTCGCACACAAAAGGTAATTAAGAACTGCCTTGGAAAAGAGCATTTGCAGCCACCTCATCAGTGACCTAGCAGGCTGGTTTGTATCAGTTACTATTCATTACTGACAGTGAGAACAAAACAGGGTATGATTAATGCAGCCCACTGCAAGGGATTGCGGCGCAGGCTGACAACTGGGAAAAATGAAGTTCAGGGAAAAACACCGTCATTTACCAAGGCTGGGGAGTCCATCTGCATTTTATACCAACAGTATTATTATAATAATAATAAGTATTATTATTACTAACAAAGTAATGAGAGTGTAAACATTGCCTAATACTAGTCTATGTTCTATATACGCATTAGCTTATGGAATCCTCAAGAATTTCAATGACACTGACGTTAACGTAATCCCTAATCTACAAATGAGGAGACAGCCTCCAAGAGGGCAGGCAGCCCAAGCAGCATAAATGGTCACAAAGGGAGGGGAAGGACTAGAAAAACAATAATGACCATATTGCAATATTCACATAGGAGGATCTCTAGGTTATGGCTTCCTTAAGGTGAGGGGCTGTAATGAAGTAGTGACTCGATAAACATTAGTTGAGATTATGAATAAATAATCCAATGGATGAATAAACATCGAAGCCAATCCACCTGGGTTGTGTTGGGGTCATCCTAATTTGGCTACCTAGCCATCTAAATGCATGTCTAAGACACTTACATGTTCCCTGTCAGGCACATAATGTCTTTGTAGACAGATGGCCTCTCGTGGATGGTTCTTGACAACATGGTGGTACATAAACACCCCCAGGGGACCTCAGGCAGAGGGGGCCTCAGACCGATCACCTGAAACATGGTAGAATTACTGCCTTTCTAGAGCAGAAGCCTGTGAAGTGTGTCCCCTAGGAGAGCGATAGACGTCAGGAAAAACAGAAAATGAAATGCCATGGCCAAGTAAGTCTTGGAAAAACAGAGCTCATCAAATTTCTTAATTTGAGAAATTCTGAGAGCTTTAAATGGGTTAAAGTGCATTGAGAATCACCAAGTGGGGGAATCTGGTCTACACAATTTATCAAATTCATCTGACCACGGAAACACTTTTCCTTTACAGCATCTTATAGGACTATTAACCTGAGAAGTCCCCACTGGGAAATATTGTCGTAGAGAAAGATGAATGCGTCAAATGGGGAAAAAAATAATTACTAAAAACTTATGAACAGAAATGGTGCCAAATGAGAGAAAGCTGGGAGATTTCCTCGGGTCGAGAATAGATCTCTGGTTCCAAGCACAGCTGAATCGTGGAGCTGAAATGCAACAAGCAGAATTCAGTTCCTCTTCATGTTTCAGCATCTTCCCCTCCTGGGGAGGCTTCATTCCCAGGCTTCCTGAGGTGGCCCTGGCTGCCCCAAAATCCCATCCTTCTAGGTGCAAGCCCAGGGAAACGAGTGCCTCTTCTCACCTGCTCAAGCAAAAACCTGAAGGCGTCTCTGAGCAAACCCAATTGGCTTGGCTTAAGTAAGCCCGCCCTTGATCCAATCACTGTGGCCAGAAGAACAAAATCCTCCTACTGGCCAGGCCAAGTCAGTCTCTCTCCGCTGCAAGTCAGAACAGAATTAATCCTTCCCAAAGCACAGGGCTGAGAGTGAAGGACAGGGGAGGCCTCCAGGAGGAATCTGGGAGGCTCTTCCTAGAAGGGAAAATGCACGTTGGGAAGCTGAAATGACAAATCCCCATTACAAAGATTAATTCCCCTGGATTTCTAAATTGCAAGCTTTCATTCAGGCTGATTTGGGTAAACCCCCTCATATTACCAGTTGATTAAAAATCCTAAACTAACCCAGCACCCCAAGAGGAAGTCAGGTCCCCAGATCTGTTCAAAACTTGACCCAGTTAGTTAACCTTGATCCTCACAATTTGTGTCATTTCTGTGGCCGTGGTCTTATCAGAATGGACAGCAGATTTCCATCTATCCCTTATTTTTCTTCTAAGTGTTAATCCCTATTCCCCAAAAGTAACTAATATTTAATCTAAGAAAAAGCCCAAAATAGACCCATTCCCTTCCAATTTAAGTCCCCCGTCCTATAATCTACCTGGAAAGTGTTTGTTAGAGAGATGGGGAGCTGGGGAGAGACATGCTAGAGACAGTCTGGAATAGAAAGCTATTTCTCTATTGTTCACTATTGTACATTTTAGCACTGGAGTGAATAACCAGGTTATCGTGTTCTTAGCCTGCGTGGAAGGAAATCTGCCATAATAGGGCATCTCTAGACCGTGCTACTCAATGCACGGGCCATTAGCCACATGTGACTACGGAGGTGAAGCTCTTGTCCAGGGAGGACAGAGAAATGTTCTAGGTGCAAAATACACAACAGATTCCAAAGACTTCACCCAAACAAAGAAGATCAAATATCTCATTCATCATTTTTGCATCAATTACAGGTCAACATGACAGTATTTTGGATATGTTGGGTTAAATAAAATATATTATTACAATTCATGTCACCCGTTTCTTTTCACCCGTTTAAATGCGGTAACTAGAAAAGTTAAACGCGCATCTGCAGTCTGCATTATATTTCTCTGGGTCGTCTCTGATGAAGATGAGACATGGGAGCAAAGGATGAGCACCCTGAGCTCAGCACAGATAGGGCTTTAAATCAACAGGAACGGATGCGTGCGTTCAATGTGATGCCTCCAGGAAGCAGGGATGACGATTTTCCTGTTCAGCCTTTCCAGGATGATCTAAATTATCTTTAACTATGTTCGTTCTTCACGCTAATTTTTAAAATTTTGGTGGCCGCAAAACAATATTTAAGCGTTTCAGGGGGACTTCATTGAGACATGTGAGGGGTGGACTTGCTTATAACTGCATCTATTTGTTCCAGCTCTGTGCCTGTGCTTCTTCACCTGGAGGCTACCTGCGGAGCTTTAATAAAAAAGACGTATGCCCAGGAACCAGCCTAGATTCTCCAAGCATGTTATTTTTTTCCCAAAGAGACCAGGGGATTCTGTCTCTCACATTTAGTTAAGAACCACTCATCCAGGGCACACAATTCTGGGACCTAACGGTAAGGGCTGTAACAGAGCCAAAACTACATACTGAGAAAAATCTTGCCCCAACCTACAGATCTTCTATAGGTAACAGGCCCACCTTCCCCTGGAAGGGGAACCATCTCCAAATCAGGACTGTCAGCTTTACCCTTGAGAATATGTCTTGGTGAGGACCCAGAGGGCAAAAGTGTCTAGCGTCAACACCCAGCCTAGTTGGGCTTCTCCCGAGTCGTTAATGTGTTTCCAGCCTAACGGTTACTAAGAATGAGGGCCTTCATCCTACCAGGAGCCTCCAAGCCTCCAGCCATGTGCCAGCCTTCGCAGCAGACGCCCACTGTGGGGGCCAGTCACGCCTGCAGTTTATTCCTCTTCAACTGATTCCCTCTTTCCACCAAGCTTTCCGACTCACCCATTCTGATTTTATTTTGAATGATGTATTTTCGCAAAAGCTCCCTCAATTCTTTTCAGAAGAAAGGTAGGACATGAATAAAAATATATATGGCACGCAAGCACGCAGACATAAATAACAGGACCTTATTTCCAGAGCCGGGATACTGAATCTCCACTGGTTTTTGTTGTGTTGGTTTTTTTTCCCTCATTTTATTTTCTAAATTAAATGTATTGGGGTGACATCAGTTAATAATCAACTTGTTGGGTGTATTTTTTAATGATGCAAAGAGAAGAGGAAAGAAAAAAAGAAGAAAGAGCTTGGTGAGGGGGTGGGGAGAGGATGCAATGCCCTGAACATTCCACGGTATTCGAATTCTGGCTCCTACTTAATAGGCAGCAGAGAAAGGCAACTTTATCTTTAAGATAAATGTTATAAATTGCATGTAATGAAATAAGGTCTTATTTTCCCCCCTTTTGGTTTCTTATTTTTAAGATATACAGTCCTGTGTCAACCAAAATATCTAGACTTATAGCACACAATTCTATTCAGCTTGTAGAACAAATTCACTGGCACACTCGATTTTTATTTTAATTATTTGTATAGAGTGGAAAGGAATGGCCTGATTTATTACCGAGTGGGATTCCAATGGCAATATTATTATAGTGGCAACAGATGAATAAACCAATATATTTCTCAAAGCCATAAAACACCCAGCTACATGTCAGAGAAAATTGTTCTCCAAAACAACTGCAAAAAATAAAAAATAAAAAGCAAGGGAAATAGGGGCCTCCTTCGCCTCCCAGAGCCATTCCAAAGAAAACAGGACTCCCGCCGACCAGGAAAAACTCATTTCAGCAAACTTACTTTCCATCTATCCACTGAAATTAAAAGTGTGCTGAAATAATTTATACTATTGTCTGTGGCATTGATGTGTTTATTCCATTTGAATGTGCTTTAAAAACAAATCGATAGCCACAGAAGATCATTGTTCTCCCATAACCTGAAGCTGGACATGCTGATGCAGCCCACGGCAGCAAGCCGCAGGGTTAACCTGTGATCGGAACTATGTGCCTCGAAGACATTTTAATGCCTGATCCGAACAGAACTGTTCTTTGCAATGTGCTTAGAAGGGGGGTCGAGGAGGGAGGGGACAGAAAGCAGGGGGGACGGTTTTTCACATTCCATCTCTGCTTATCTCCGCCCTGCATGCCAGCCCTGCCTGGGCCGAGGACAATGAGAGGACGGCTGCAGAGAGTGGCTAAAAGTCAAGTGCAGCCACCAGTGCCCCTCCTAGGAGGCTCCACTGGGTTAGGTTGCACCAATTGCCCAGCCACAGGGGAACCAGGACTTCTCGATGCTCTTTTACTCCCTGAGATGCTGAGGTTGATTTTTCTGGTGCATTTTCCATTTGTATCTATTTTAAGGAATGCCTCCAGGTGGGCCACACACCTCCCAACAGGCAGAACTACCCTGTGAATGTGAAGTGTGTTTTCCAGAAATGTGTAGCAATGAAGACCTCAGGCTCCAGAATCAGAAACATTGGAATGAAATCCCAGTTCCACATGTTTCTTATGATGTGTCCCTGGGCACGGTCCCTGGACCCTTTGGGCCCTACTTTTCTCCTCTTAGAACACAGGCATAGCTCTAGACCCTTTCCACGCAACAGCTCACCCATCATCGCAACAGTCCTGTAAGGCAGTTAGTTACCAGCTGCATCCTCATTTTACAGATGAAAAAGTCACCTCAGAGAGGTCAAGCAGCTTGCCCAAACTAGGACATGACAGACAAGAGTTCAAACCCAAGTCAGTCTAGTTCCACAGCCCAAGGTTTTAAGCCCTCTATAGTGAAAATCCAAGAGGGTGGTCCTCCACATTCTGTCTCTTTCCCCAGGGGTCCCTTTATTCCTGCCAGTGGTGGGAGTCACTGAAGCACCTCACACACCTGCCTCGGGGGCAATTGCACTTTAAGGAGCCCGTTTTAAGGGGAGTATCATCATGCAAAGGAATGGCTCCAGCAGTGGGAACATCCGGCTTTAGAGAAACACATTCACTTCTTCGTCACTAAGAATTCAATGCACGTGGCTCAGGCACTGCAGTGATAAACCAAGTTATTAAAAAAAATGGTCTCACCCTGGCTGGTGTGGCTCACTTTGTTGGAGCTTCGTCCTGTCACTGAAAGGCTGTGGGTTTGATTCCCCATCAGGGCCTGTACCTAGGTTGTGGGTTTGATTTCTGATCCCTGGTCCGGGCGTGTGCAGAAGGCAACCAGTGGATGCTTCTCTCTTGAATCAGTGTTTCTTTCTCTCCCTTCCTCTCTCTCTAAAAGCAATGAAAAGAAATGCCATTGGGTGAGGATAAAAAAAAAATATTTTTTATTTAAAAAAAAAAAGACCTCTGCTTTCCAGGGGTTCCCATTTCAAGTCAAATGCACAAATAAAAAAGTTTCCCACATACAAATGCCCCCCAACTGAAAAGGAAACAACACAAAATTGGAGCAAAGACCTTTTTTTTTTCTTAATGCAAATCTTCTCTCGGCATAAGTAATTAAATTTTGTAACTACCAAACCTCCCACCCACCCAGCCTAAAGATCTCATTTGTAGCTCAAACTAGACAACAGCCAAGGGAGAATCCGAAGATGGAGACTATATGATTTAGACATCTCTCCACTGTGAAAGAAGAGCATTCATATTTATTTATTCCTTATTCCAAAAAAAAAAAAGATTTCATTTCTAACTCTAAAAGAATTCATAGTTTCTTTAGGCCATTGTTCTGATTTGGAGCAATTCATCATGGAGCGATAACACGCTGATGATGTGCTACACTAATACATCCTTACATCGGTAATGCCCTAATGAGCTAGCAGTCTCCTAAATCACCAGAGCGCTGTCACTGCCCTGATGTGTTACTCAGAGATACGGCTCTGATCGGAGGAAGGCATCCAAGAACTCAACAATGGGAGAATTATATTTTTTGACTTCAGAATTTCTTGACTATAAATAATAACCTCTCTCGTAGAAAATAGAAAACTCGGGCTGAAATCAAAAGCAGCAGCAAAATTTCTTATATTTTTGAATATGCCAGAGATACCGAGATAAGCGGATGTATCCATGGAAGCCCTGGCTGTGTGGCAAAGGACGTCACAGATAAGAAAATGATTTCTGAAGTATCGATGGGGTTGCTGAATCTCCTTCTGAAAGGTAATCAGTCGGGGTGCTGACGGATCCGTTTATCATCATTGATGTGGATTTCATCAATGCCCTAAAATAAACAGCGCTAAACCCTGAGTCAAGAGAAAAATGGCAGACAAGGGAGAGAGGTACCCTCTTCCACCCTGTTGAAGGAGAGTAAATTGATATAACCTTTCAGAGGGCAATTTGGCAATATTTATCAAAATTTAAAGCACACATAATCTGGGCCCCGCAATTTCATTTCTAAAAATCTATCTGGCAGACATTCACACCCGTACAAAAGGATATATATGTGTAAGAACATTTACCACCGCAAACGGTTATACCCGGAAGAAAAAAAATGGAAACAACGTACATATCCATCAACAGTGGAGTGCTTAAATACATCAGTGTGTACTCATTGTATGAGGTTTATGTGGCCATTAAATATTATGATGGGGATCGATGGCTTTGAAAGTATTGCAGAGAATTGTAGAGCTGTGCTTGTCCACTTTCTGGGTGCACCAGAGCCACCTGGGGAGGTAATAAAGGACACGGGGGCCTGGGCTCGTTGAAGCAGAATAAGGCCTGCGCCTCTGCATGACCACCAAGCTCTCGAGGTGGTGGCGAGAAACGATTAGAGCCAAGAGTCTCTTTTCTAGGAAACCCAGGAGGGGTATCAGAGACTCTGACCCTCACCAGAGCTTCATCCAGAGAAGTTCCACTGAGTGCGTGTTTCTTTTTTATTTGATTTTGTATTTTATTTTACTTCTCAGTTACAGTTCACATACAGTATTATTTTATGGTAGTTTCAAGTGTACAGCCCAGTGGTTTGACAGCGAAACAATTTACAAAGGGATCCCCCTCCCCGATAATCCTGGTACCACAGGCACCATACGCAGTTATTACAATAGTATTAACTTTATTCCCTCCGAAGTGCCCATCAGTGGACGAGTAGGGTAAAAAGCCCTGGTACATGTATCCCATGGAATATTACGTGGCCTTAAAAAGGAATGAAATCTTACCATTTGTGACAAAATGGAAGGACCTAGAGGGTCTAATGCTAAGTGAAGTAATTCAGCCAGAGAAAAACAAATCTTGTGATTTCACTTAGAAGTGGAATCTAAAGAATAAAATAAATGAACAAACAAAACAGAAACAGACTCATAGATTCAGAGAACAGACGGATAATCACCTGGAAGGGGGTTGGGAGGCTGGGTGACAAAGGTGAAGTACAAATTGGTAGTTAAGAACAGTCACAGGGATGGGAAGCATTGTGTGTGTTTCTTTACTTAGGCTCAGCAGAAATATTTGTTCACAAGCTAAACGGCTTTAGACTCATTTGAAAACAACTGATAGAGAAAGATAGCTAACATTATGGCGTTCTTACACGGGGCTTTCCAGGCCTTCTCATTTCATCCCATGGCAACACAGTGAAGTAGGTCACATTATTGTCACTCATTTGGCTGATTGCTGAAGTGGGGCGCAAAGGGGGTCAACTCTTCCAGATCCACACAGCTCGTGGGTCAGAAGCTGGGATGTGAGCCCACAGCATGGGCACTCGGCTTTCTGACCTCCATGTGTGTAAACCCACAGATCCATTGGCTTGGAAACCAGTCCATAATATATCAGGTCTTTAAAAAGATGGTTAGTAAATAGCAGGTGCAATTGGGTACCACTGTATTATATATTCAAAGAAAAGGACGGACATATTACTTTTGTGAACAGAAAAAAAAAGGGGAGCTACATCCAAAATGAAGAGAAGGAAAAGCATGGAGAAGCCAGCTGGAGAGTGTGTTCTGAAGATTTCTGAAGTCAGTCTATTCTGTGAACCCCAGGCACCATCCCGCCCCTTCCTCAAGTCACACAGGGGAGGGTTGCCTTTTGGAAGCCACTTGTGGGTGACCATTCCATATTCTCAAGGCTGACATGTGCTGGGTGATGGGTTACCATTGAGGAAGGAGGTCCCATGTGAGCTCCATGGAGGCAAGGACCCATCTGTCTCGCTTCCCTGTTTCCTCAGCACCTGCCCAACAGCAGGTACATAGTCTGTGACCCATAAGTAGTTATTGAGAAAAGAAGTGAGTATTGTAAGTACGGAACGTTTTTTTGAAAGATATGTGTCTGTGCTATGAAGAATTTTTTTTTTGCATTTTAAGACTGTTTGAGGAACACCAGTTAATGACATTATAAAAGTGACAGGAGGACAACATCACAATTTGATGTCTGTACACATTACAGCACGTGCGACACCGGAAGTCTAGTTTTCATTCACCGCCACAGATTTGAGCCCCCTTATTCATTCCCTCCACCCCCTACTTACCTCCCCTCAGGTAACCACCAACCTGTTGTCTGTAGCTTTGCCTTTGTTTTTGTTTATTTACTTGTTTTTGGTTTTACATTTCACCTGTAAGTGAAATCCTACAATTTCTGTCCTTTTCCACTTGGCATATTTCACTTCACCCTCAAGATCCATCCATTGTTATCACAAATGGCAATATTTCATTTTCATTTTTATGGCTGAGTAGTATTCTATTGTGTGTATGTATATAGATGTAGATATAGGTATAGGTATAGGCATATAGATACGAGATGATGGTAGATGATATAGATATATAGATACAGATATAGGTATAGGTAAAGGTATCAGTATAGGTATAGGTAAAGATAAAGGTATAGGTATAGATATAGGTATAGGTAAAGGTATAGGTGAAGGTATAGGTATAGGTATAGGTATAGGTATAGGTATAGGTATAGGTATAGGTATAGGTATAGGTATAGGTATAGGTATAGGTATAGGTATAGGTATAGGTATGTAAATCCCATATTGTTATCACTCATCCATCAATGCACACTTAGATATTTTCCACAGCTCAGTCACTATAAACAATGCTGTTATGTCAGTTATTATAAGTAATAATATAAGTAATGTATGTATGTATTTTTGAATTAATCTTTTCATATTCTTCAGATAAATAACCAGAGGTGGGATTGCTGGATCGTATGGTAGTTCTATTCTTCATTTCTCTGATGGTCCTCCCTCCTGTTTTCCATAGTGGCTGCACCAATTTACAATCTCACCAGAAATAACAAGTGTTGGAGAGGGTGTGGGGAGAAGGGAGCCCTCATACACTGTTGGTGGGGTTGCTAGAAGACCATGTTTTAGAGTCATTTTAGGTTCACGGTGACCCTGAGAGGGTACATACCTTCTGCCTCTACACATCCAGAGCCTCTTCAATGACCAACACCCTTCACCAGTGTTGGGGTTCAGACTTGATGTTATATGGTCTACAGTTTGGACAAATGTGTAATGCGATGAGTCCACCATTACAGTACCATACAGAGTGTTTTCACTGTTCTGAAACATTCCTATGCTCTGCATATTTATCCCTCTCTCCTCCCTAACCCCTGGCAACCACTGGTCTCTTTACTGTCTCTGTAGTTCTGCTTTTTTCAGAATGTCAGAGGGTTGGAATAAAACAATCAGTGGTCTTTCCAGGTAGTCTTCTTTCACTTAGTGATGCGCATTTGCCTTTTCATGGCTCGACAGGTCCAATATTTTTAGCACTGAATAATATTTCACTGGTCGCCTAGACCAATGTATTCATCCGTTCACATGCTGAAAGACATCTTGGTTGTTTCCAAGTTTGGGGGATTATGAATACAGCTGCTATAAACATTATGTTCAGGTTTCAGTGTGGGCCTAAGTTTCAACAGTTTTGGGTAGATCCCAAAAACCTTGATTGCCAGATCACATGGTAAAGAGTAAGTTTAGTTTTGTAAGAAACTGCCAGACTGTCTTCCAAAGTGTCTGCGCCATTTTGCACGCTCACCAGCCATGACTGGGATTTTCCGTCGCTCTGCACCCCGTCAGCATTTGGTGTTGTGGGTGTTCCAGATTTCGGCCCTTCTGACAAGTGTGTGGTCAGTGGTAGCTCACTGCTGTTTCCATTTGCCTTTCCGCGGTGACAGATGATGTGGAACATCATTTCATGTGCTCATTCGTCATCTGTATATCTTCTTTGGTGACATGGCTCGTAAGATCTCTGGCCCATTTTTTTAATAGGGCTGTTTGAGTTTTAAGACTTCTCTGTATATTTTGGATATTAGTCCTTTATCAGATGTGTCTTTTGCCAGTATTTTCTCCCAGTCTGTGGCTTGTCTTTTCATTCTCCTGACGGTGTCTTTTGCATGGCAGTTGACAAATGTTTCAATCACAAGTTCAACATAGGCATGATTAAAATTTGTCACCCTTTTTAAATCATTTAATTTAGATAAATCAGCCTAATGGGTATTTTCAGACTCTACAGATAGAAAGGAATTGAACTCACACAAGAGCCAAATGAAAGGTGACCTGAAAGAAGTAGCAGATGGTTTTCCTATCTTCATGGAACTCATCTTTCTGGAATGAGAAAACATACATTTAAAGAAGAATTATAAAATGACATAAAAGCTGACAAATCACATGTTAGAGTACTTGGTATAGAACACATAGGCCGAATTAAAGGAAGAGGAAGACGTTCAGCCGTGTCTAAAATGGCTAAAAAAAGACATATGGTTTTAAATGGGCTCTAAAAATAATAACTTGCATTGTCTGAAAACACACATAAGTTATCCATCTATAATACCGGGACCATTGGTTCTCAATCACTGAGTTGTCACATCCTACTGAACCATTAGTCTGGCACAGAGGTATAACCAAATTTTTACCAATAGGACATTTTTTGGAATGGGGGCACAACTGAAAACATAAGGTACAGCAGCATCTGTCTGATGGGCGATTTAGTTGAAACAACAGGAAAATACAAAGGATGATCCAACCCTCGGTGAACAAGAGGAGGGTGCAGGTCAAATGGGCAAGAGCTGCTGAGCATCTAAGAGAGGACAGGCAAGGCAGGAAACAACCCCCCTCGTACAGCAGGGCTGCGTGGAACGGGTGACCACTCACTGCTTTGTAAACACTGGGAGACATTATTACATGATGATTGCCTTGCATTGTAATTATTGCTAATTCATTTAAATGTTGTTTTCATCCTACTAATCACTCTAAGAGGGCTGCCCAAAGTCTCATATTCAAAAGTGTGCCATGAATCCACAAAGTCTGGGAACGTCCTCTCCCAATCTTACATGTGGCTTCCTTTCATCGTTTTGCCCTCAGGACACAGCGTTTACTGACACACGGTAAGAGCACTCGTGGGCTGTGGGATTTTGTGATTACCTATCCTTGTTTAGGTTGAGAAGACACTTTTTAAAAATTGCTTTCTATTTTGAAATAGTTTAAAACTCACACAAAGTGACAAAAACAGTGTAGTGCTCCCCTGAACCCTCTACCCAGGCTTTTCCAATGGTTATCGTTTGTATAATCATAGAATGGGGTCAAAACCAGAAGACCAACATTGGTAGAATATTAACTCAGGTTGTGCCACTTGTTTTTACATAGTATTCTCCAAGTCTGTAGGTAGTCTGTGCAACATGAATACACCAACCAGGTCTTGAGTTTTTAACTTGGAAAAAGCTGAGATATTTGACTCCTCTTGTTAACCAAGCAGAAGGGAGCATACGCTAGGATTATATCCTAAGAACACTGGAACACCAATCCGAAAGAACCTATGCACCCCGATGTTCATAGCAGCACAATTTACAATAGCCAAGTGCTGGAAGCAACCCAAGTGCCCATCAGTCAATGAGTGGATCAAAAGACTATGGTCCATTTACACAATGGAATTCTACACAGCAGAGAGAGAGAAGGAGGTCCTACCCTTTGCAACAGCATGGATGGAACTGGAGAGCATTATGCTAAGTGAAATAAGCCAGGCGGTGAAAGACAAATACCATATGATCTCACCTTTAACAGGAGCCTAATCAACAAAACAAACAAGCAAGCAAAATATAACCAAAGACACTGAAACTGAGAACAGGCTGACAGTGACCAGAGGGGACAGGCGAGGGGATTATAGGGGGAAAGGGTGAAGGGTTTGCAGGAACAATTATAAAGGACACATGGACAATAACAAGGGGGGGTGGAAACAGGGGAGGGAGGTCGGGAGGGCTGGGGTGGTGGGGAGGGCTGGGGGGTAAGGCAAAAAACTGTACTTGAATAACAATTTTAAAAAGTTTTTAAAAAAGAAGTGAGAATAAAAGTTTTGTTTTGGCATCTGGAAATCAGAAAGTAATGCTTAATTGAATATCTAGTGGGTATTAGGCATAAACTAGTGAGTTGGAGATACCAACAGTCCAGGGGAAACTAGGAACCAGTAAATGACCAGTGGTGACACAGCAGGAATCATCTTCTAAGGCTCCTTAAGGAACCCCTCACCTGGGTTTGGGAAGTCATGGGAGATTTTCTGGAGGAAGCTGAGACCTGAAAATTACAGAGAAGCTAGGCAGATACAGAACGGGGGAGGCGGGGGGCGGGTAGTGGAGGCGACGGGGAGAATGGAGCAGATGGACATGTTCCAGGCAGAGGAAATAACCTGAGCTGAAAACTGGAGGTGACAAAGAGCATGATCCTCCTAGAGGACAGAGAGAAGTTCTGTGTCTGGAGCACAGCACAGGAGATGAGACACAAGCCGCAGAGGAGGGCAGCCACCTTAGTCCACCGCTGCGCTGTCCAGTCCAGGAGCCCCCAGCCCCACGTGGCTACTGAGACCTGAAAGTTGCCTAGGCTTCATCAAACGTGCCGTACATGCAGAATATGCACCCGGTTTCAGAGACTCACCACCAAAAAGGTATAATAATAATAATGTATCTCAATGATTTTCCTATGGATTTCATGTTGAAATAAAATATATGGGACATACTGAGTTGAACAAAAGGGATTTTTAAATTAATTTCTCCTATTGCTACTTCCTTTTTCAATGTGACGACTAGAAAATTTAAAATCACACATGTGGCTCATGTTGGGTGTTTATTGGACAGCGCAGTTCTAGAGGGTCAGGGATGACTTCTCAGGAAAACATGATTTAAACAGAGGCCTGTGGACTGAGAATAAATTAGATGGAAAGTGCGGGGAAGGAACAGCAAAGGGGAAGGCCTGGAGTGGAGCTTGGAGAACAAGGGCCCCACAATGCATCACCTTCTAGGTTAGGCTGAGAATAAACTTCCACCTGAGGTCACAGAACCACCGAAGAATTTTATGCAGGGGTGTGACAGGACAGATTTTCTGCAAAAAAGGATCACTCGAACCAATGGAATGCAAGAGTGGAGTAGAGGAGACAAATATTCCCAGGCTAGATATCTTTCTGCCTGCCCGAACCCTCATTTTGCCACGTCCACCCTGATGTCCAAACATGTGCCCGGCAGAGGGCAGCAAGGTGAGGTCAGAGCATGCTCGGAAGCCTTATGAGAAATCCTTTCTCTGTAGCTCAATTTCCAAGGGTAAGTAATTAGAGATAAGGCTGTTCCTGGATGTACTGTATGAAATTCAATGTCACTTACAGATTCTGTCCCATTCTCGGCCTCCCGTTGCCCTGGATACATCAAAATGAAGGGATCTCAAAAGGACCATTAACCAACTTTGTTTCTGCACTCCAAGTTTTCAATGTCCTTTTGGCATCTCCATTCTTCACTTAGGGGACTTACCTCAGAGATCAGAGCGTGAGGATTGAGAGAGTCTTCCCAATCCTGTCCATCAGTTCCAGCCACTGGCCAATCAAGTGACAAGCAAGGGATCCTGCTGTCAGCCAATCAGATAGGTCAGATGGGGATGTGGGGGCGGGGAGAGAATCAGAGCAATACTACACTTTCATGGCACCATGGTCAGTGACATTTGCGGGGGGGTCGGGGGGGGGCATGGAATTTAACCACCAAGTCCTCAATTACACTTTTTGTCTAGGTTGACTTTGTTTCCTGTTCTTCTTGTTTTGTTAATGTTCCTATTGTTTGGGTTTGGGTTTTATTCTTGTTTTTTATCAGTAGCTTCAGTTTTGGAATCATCTTGGGGACATTGTGTGGATGGAAACTGAAGTTTGGAGATAGGTGGATTGTGTGTTTACTGGAGTCCTATGGAATGAAAACAAAAATGACTAAGGAAAGGGCCTTGCCTTTAAAAAGTGAGTTGCCAACTTCC
>VMDR010003488.1:0-71626 GCA_007922815.1 Macrotus californicus
TTTGTGTCCGAGCAAACATAGGGCCATCCCTCTGGGAACAATAAAATGAATAATGGAATCCTTGAAAAAGCGTCGAGTGCAATTCAGTTTTCTAGTGTTTACCATTTTCATTATTTAACTCCTGTAATGCAGCGGCAAGGCTGACTTAGCAGTGCGGAAAAATGGCATCAGATTTGTAGGGCAAGAGATGGCACTTTCAAAGGCAGGTTGAGACTTGCTGGCCCAGCACAGAGCTGTGAGCTTGGAGGCATGCTGGGGCAGAGCAGGTGGCAGCAAGCCCATCCCTGGCTCTGAGGCCATCATGTCACTGTCCCTGGACATCACCAAGTGAGTCAGGGAGCTGAAGGACTGGTATCCATGTAGTGGCAAAGCAGGAGCAAGGTAAAGAGCCTGGTCCTGGTAAAGAGCAGTGTCATTCCTTAACAGTGGAGCTCAGTGTCACTGGTCCCTTCTAGAACTCCACCCTGCATGTACCAGAGCTAGCACGTAAGGGTGCAGTGACTTGCTCCCCATCTTCTCCCAAATGTCAGCAACCTCTGCCTTCTAAGAGTTGCTGAGTCAGTCATAAGGTTTTGCTAAATATAGCTTTGCCCAAGAATGATTTATTTCTGCCCTGGCTGGTGTGGCTCAGTGGACCGAGTGCCAGCCTGCGAACTGAAGTGTCATTGGTTTGATGCCCAGTCAGGGCGCATGCCTGGGTTGTGGGCCAGGTCCCCAGAGTGGGGTGTGAGAAGCAACCACACATGGATGTTTCTCTCCCTCACTTTCTCCCTCCCTTCCCCTCTAAAAATAAATAAATAAAATCTTTAAAGAAAAAAGCTTTAGAGATGATGATCTTTAATGATTTATTTCCCTTTTACCCCTAAACTATCAGACAATACCATTTTCTATTTTCCTATTTTTAGAATGTACCAAACAGAAACATTTAACTTTACTAAGTACATTTCTTTGCCTTCACTTTAAAATACACCATCTTTTCTACACTACACACATGTATGTTTATGGTTTGTTACTTGTTAATGTTAATACTTTGTATTCGGTAACTCAAAATGCCCAGAGGATGGGCAGTTTGGTTTCAAGAGCCTTGAACATCATCTGGGGAAGTAGGGGAGGGGACTTGTGGTGGGGATCCACATGGCTCTGTGGCCCTGTCCTTTGGCAATTTTCACATGAGGGACATGCTCAAGTTGTCGCCCTTCTAAGTGGAAATTAGAAAAATGAGGCCACTGGGAGGATGGCATTCAGAGATGCCATCTGTCCTTCAGGATATTCTAAGAAAGCTTGTTCTTGTCTCAGATTCTGCTCATGTGGGAAGACCAAGTAGCAGTAGCAACCTTTCTTTTTAACATCTACGAGTAATACCTACCAGCAACTTATGTCAGTTCAACACCATCTGACTACCCCTTCCCCTCCCCCCTTTCTTTCTCCTTCCTCTACCCTCCCCTTTTTCTGACACTTGACATTTTGCCAGTCAGTAAAAAACAAACATCTGCCCCGGTTTAAATAGCCCCCAAAATAAGAACCCTTGAGTTCTGGTCAAGTTCTGTCTGTTATTCATTCACAAAATGGGAATGACAAAACTCTTCTTGGGAATATTATGGGCATTAGACAGACTTTAAGGATGATCGTTAATTACAAGCAAGACCATTCCTGTTCCAGAAATAGAATCACTTGTGTGGACTAAAAGGCTGGTGTGCTTCCCATGTGCTGCGTTCACCCTTTGATTTGGGTACCAGGTAAGATGGGCTCTTTCATAGCCATCATCCCATTAGTGGATGGGCCTCCCTGCTGGCAGAGCCTGTGGGCTGCTCACTCAGGCTTCCTGGGTTGTCAGGGAGACCACCAGAACAGATGCCCCTAAAACTGGTTAAGGCATCTCTTAAATGTGAGAAACCCAACTGGGTCCCCCAGGCTCTAAACCAGGGCCACGTGGACCCGAAGAGGGTAATCTTCAAGCCCCAAACTGCTGTAGAGGCAGCACACCTCACCAATGCAGGGATAACTGAGCCTGCGTCCATGTGCCTCTAGAGGGGAGGGAAGCCCTGAACACTCCTGGCCACCAGCTGTGCTCCTGGGATGCTCAGTTTACAGCTAAGTGGAATGGGGCTTGTTGGGAGGTTGATACTGTCCTTGAGGTTTGCACTGTACAACATCTAAGGTAAGAATCAGGCAGAATGAATTCAAACAGACTTTCCTGGCTCATCCCAAACCATTTCAATGGTGAAATGTAGACCCAATAAGTGCTAGGAGAATAAGCATGGGGGAGGATTCTGGAGGAATCCTTCACCATGTCTGGTGCAAACCACTCAGCAGACCGGCATACTGGGCTCTTACTAAATGATGCCCCGTTTGGTAAAAATAGTAGACCCTTTCACTGAGTTTCTCATATGTGCCAGGCACTGTGATTTATATATATTCTTCCATCAATCCTCACACTACACCTAGGCAGTAAGTAATATGATACCTGTTTCTGAGGTGAAGAAAAGGGCCATGTGTAGCTGATGGCAGAGATGGGATTTGGACCCAGGCACATTTGGCTCTGGAGTTCATGGCTCTAATGTGCATTACACATTACCTGTGGCAAGACGAAAGTGGACATTTCCCAATAGGTGCTTCTCAACAAGTGTTTTCTGCTCACATACATTTGATGTAAAGAGTGTAAGCTTCTACAATATTATTTTTTTGCATTTTATTATTTCTAGAAGATGTTAATACTTTAATTATTGTTCTATTACAGTTGTCCCAATTTTCCCCCATTGCTCTCCTGTGCTCCTCCTACTCCCCCTCCCACAGTCAGTCCCCACCCTGTTGTCCATGGCCATGGGTCATTTATACCTGTTCCTTGACTAGACTCTTCCCCTTCTTTTACACCTTATTTCCCTCCTGCTTCCCCTCTGGTCACTGTCAATTTGTTCCTTGTTTCCGTGCCTCTGGTTCTATTTTGCTCATTTGTTTGTTCTGTTCATTAGATTCCTCTTATAGGTGAGATCGTATGGTATTTATCTTTTGCCACCTGGCTTATTTCACTTAGCATAATGCTCTCCAGTATCATCCATGCTGTTGCAAAAGGTAAAATCCTTTCTTTCTTTCTGCTGCATGATATTCCATTGTGTAAATGTACCACAGTTTTCTGATCCACTCATTTACTGGTGGACATTTAGATTGCTTCCAGCACTTGGCTATTGTAAATAACACTGCCATGAACATTGGGGTGCATAGGTTCTTTTGAATTGGTGTTTCATGATTCTTGGGGTACAAGCCCAGCAGTGGAATTGCTGGATCAAAAGACAGTTCCATTTTTAGTGTTTTGAGGAAATTCCATACTGTTTTCCACAGTGGCTGCACCACTCTGCATTCCCACCAACAGTGCACTAGGGTTCCCCTTTCTCCACATCCTCTCCACATACTCCCCTGCTGTTTGTACTTATTCACTGCCATTTTTGCCTGTGTTCCTGTGATCCCCTCCCCCCGCCCTCTTTTTCTTCATCTTCTTTTAGCACATCTTGCAGTGCTGATTTGGTGGAGATGCATTCTTTTAGCCTTTTTTAATTTTGTCTGAGAAACATGTTACTCTGTCTTGCATTTTAAATGAGAGCCTTGCTGGGTAGAGTAGTCTTGGTTGCAGGCCTTTGCTTTTCATTACTTGCAATATTTCCTTCCATTCCCATTTGGCTTGTAGTGTTTCTGTTGAATAATCATCTAGAAGCTGTATTGGAGCTCCCTTGTATGTTACTGCCTTTAAGATTATCTCTTCGTGTTTAAATTTTGCCATTTTAATTATGATGTGTCTTGGAGTGGGCCTCTTTGGGTTCATCTTGATTGGGACCCTCTGTGTTTCCTGGATTGGTGTGACTTCTTCTGTCATCAGGTTAGGGAAGTTTTCTGTCATTACTTTTTCAAACAGGTTTTCTATCCTTTGCTCCTCTTCTTCTCTTTCTGGTATCCCTATTTTATGGATATTATTATGTTTCATATTGTCCTGCAGCTCCCTTAAATCCTCTTCATTCTTTTTGGGTCTTTTTTCATTTTATTTTTCTGTCTGGGAATTTTTTTCTACCTTGTCCTCCAGCTCACTGATTCGAACCTCTGCTTCATCCAGCCTGCTTTTGATTCCTTCTACTGTGTTCTTCAATTCAGAGATTGTGTTCTTCATTTCCTCCTTACTCTTGTTGATAGTTTCTATGTCCTTTTTCATGCTGGTGTAGTTTGCAGTAAGTTTCTTGTAGCTTCCATGTAGTTCTTTGTAGTTCTCACTGATCTCATTGAGCATCCTTATAATCTTTATTCTGAACTCAGTGTCTGATAGTTTGCTTGCATCGATTTTGTTTAGCTATCTTTCTGGGGATTCCTCCCTTCCTTTCATTTGGAAGTTGTTTCTTTGTCTCCCCAGTTTAGGTGACTCTTCTTGGTTGTTTCTGCTTCTTTAATTGATCTACTTTGACTCCCTGTCTTCATGGTGTGACCTTCTGTGGTAAGAGACCTGTGAGATTCAGCAGTGTATTCTCTTTGATCTTGTGAACTTGATGCTCTTGGGATGCTCTTTATGTCATTTGTGTTGGCTCTCTGGTTGTAACTGGGTTTTGGTTGTTTTTGTGTTATTCTTTGGGTCTTTCCCTCCAGCTGGCTGACTGAGAGTCACTCCACCCACCATTTCTTGTATGCTGTTGTACAGGTGCTGCCAGAACAAAACCTAACAATTCAGGAAACAAATCTATAGCAGCAAAAATAACTCTCACCCGCAATCACACTATTAACAACCAATGAGCCAACATTAATAAAAGTATAAAGAGATTTAGATTATTATAAGAAAGGAAAAGTGCATATGAGATGACTAACTGAAAGAAAAGTGATTTTGAGAGGGTAGAGGGAGGAGCAATAATAACAGTAGGGATGGAGACAAGGCAAAAACATAAAGCAAAATTTATACCATACATAAAAAAAGGAGGGAAGAGGCAGAATGGAGTAAGGAAGGGAAGTATATAGTATTAGGTTTAAACAGAAATGTAAAATATATATAATAATGAGAAATAGAAAAAGTAGGGACCAAATTGGAGAAAAAGATCCACTATAGCATTATCAATAACAAAGAACAAAGATTAATATAGGTGAGATGGGGGTAAGAGAGAAAAAAGGAAGAAAGAAAAGCTTAAGAGACATCTAGAGGGAAGAGTAATGGTTTTGAGATGACAGAGGGAGAAGGAGTACTAAGTGTGAGGAGTGAAAACCAGGCTAAGACAGGGGAAATTAAAATTTAAAATGAAAAAAAGAAAGGCTAGGAAGAAGGCAAAGTGGAGTAGGAGAGGGGAACAGTAAAATTTGAGATTTGAAATACAAAAATAGTAAAGATGTAGAAATAAAATTGAAGAAATACAAGAACAACCACAATATCCACAACCAATGAGCAAAGATTGATAGAGATGGAGAGAAAATAAGGATATTTTAAGTTCGGGGAAAAAGAATGTGAGATGACTAATGTCAAGAAAAATGATTTTGAGAGTCTGGAGATGGGAAAAACAGTAAGAATGTGGAATGGAAACAAGTCATAGCAAGAGAGAAAATAAAATTTAAAACAAAAATAGGAAGAGGAAAGAAGAAGGTAAAGTGGAGTAAGAGAAAAGAGGAGCAAAATATGAGATTTGAATAAAACTATAATATAAAAACTGGTGACCTAATAGGCAAAAACTTGAAAGACAAGAAATGAATGTTAAAAAGCTATGCAGGAGAGAAAATAATGCAAATCATGAAGAAGACAGCGGTGGAATTTGTCTCAGTAGAATCTAGTGTTTACCACTGTCTGCTCTTTCTGGATCAGATGGTGTCCCAGTCATCCTGTTCCAGGCTACCAGCATCCACAGTCAGTGGCTGTCTCCTTCAGTTGTTAATCTAGTCATTCTGTAATCAGCAGTCAGGTTTAAGTATCACAGGGTGGGTCAGATTAATTCCTGTGGGTGAGGCTATTGTTTCCCCTCAGGCTGATACCACTTGGAGGGGGGTGCTCTGCCTGAGCAAGATGGCTCCTGTAATATGGGGAATGATTCAGCGCTGGGGTCTTGATGGCTGCTCCCTCAGTTTTGTCCACATAGCCACCATCCCCAGACTCTCCTCAAACATCTCTAGTCCACTCTGCCCCTCCTTTGCCAGAGCCCAGGGTAAGTGGTTGCAAATGAAATTGTGTGCTTTGGCCCTTTAAGAGGCTCTTTGCATCTCCAGCTGTCTCTCCCTGGCAGACAGAAACCCTGCCACTTTTCACAGCTGGATGTTATCTGGGCTCCTTTCCAGCTCTGATGCTGTAGGCTGGGGAGCCCAGCTTGGGGTCTAGACCCCACACTTCTCAGGGGAAACCCCCAGCCACTGAAATTTTCCCCTGGCTATTCAGCTGCCACACATGGGAGCCCAGCCAGCCCTCCTGTGTCTCCTCTGCACTCTGTACCAGTCATATTGTGGCAAAGTGGTTTCTTTTGTTTGTCCATGATTATAAGGCTTCCCTCCAGCTATTGTTCAGTTGGTTTTTCGGGGGGATTTCTCTACAATTTAGTTGTAATTCCAGATTGGTCCTGGGAAGAGGTTAGTGTAGCTTCCACTTACTCCTCTGCCATCTTGGATCTTGTTCTACAAGCTTATTTTTTCTCACAAAGAGCCTCTAATTTTCTCTAGTGCATTGTGATTGTCTAGGAGAGAGAATGCAATTTGCATAAATTTTATGACAATAAATACTTTTACATTGGAATTTACAGTACCCTCTCATATAACAGTCTTCCACACAATATGGCTTTATAGAATGCCAGCTGAAGGTACTTGCATGTACTGGGTGGGAAAAGATATGGGTAAACAAGGGTGAGGCAAAGACTTGGGAAGGGAAAAGGAAAGAAGGAGCCCCAAAGCAAGAGATGGAGCCCAGAGGACAAACTTGATCCCACTCCTTGTCCCCAACACACACACAATATGCTAAGATTGGATCTACATACGCATTCAAGAAACCTGGAGAGAAAGGTATTAGTAAATCATATTTCTATTATTTCATCCACAAAGAAGTAAGATCATCCTTTTGAAAGAATCATTGACAAAGAAACAGTGGGCATTCAGTTCACAGAATTTCTTTCTCACAAACTTCTTGTGAGGGAAGTCATTTTTGCAAAGGGTGCAGAAAAAAATGACAATATCAGTAGTACCAGCCAGTCAGTGTGGTTGCTATGGTAATTGGTATTGGTAGCCAATAATAAGTACTTCTTCTGTCCAATGCTATGACAATTCCACAAATTCTGCTTCTTTATGGATAGCTGGGAAGGGCAGAGACATCCACTGTCCCCAACATCCATTCTCCTTTTCTTTCTTTTAGTAAAAGAAACTCTCAGAGTTTGAACTGGGCACATGAACTAGACACTGTGTTTCCTAGCCCCCTTTGCTGCTGTAGATGACCATGTGACCATGTTTTGGCCAATGACATGAGAGAGGAAATGAAGCTACTGAGAAACTATGGGATAGTCCATGGCTGCACCTCCCGCCACCTGCCAGCTGGGAAGTCCTGACAATTAGAGTAGTTGCTGCGGCCCATTGTGGACCCTGCTCTGAGAGTGGCAGAGCTGCCTTTGAGCCCAAGCTGTGTGCTTTTGACAGCCTTCTTTAGAAATAAAATGATTTTATCCACTGTAGTTTTGGTCTTTGTTACAGCCGTTCAGCCTACATTCTAACTCACACAATCCAGTGGTGAAGGTCGGCTTCAAATTCTTCCTCTTTCTATCTCTGTTTCTGCCTCTCTCAACATTGAAACCTGACTGGCTGTCTTTCACATGTTGAAGTCTAGGCATGAACTTTACTTTTTACACCCTAGTTAATTCACTAAATGCAGTCTTGAAGAAAAAGACCAAGGGGGTTACAGAAGCAAGATAGGGCATGATGCTGACCACTCTGTTGACAACTCAGGTTGCTGCTTGATTTCTTACTTAAAAGCTAAAAACTCATCTTACTCTTTACTTTTATCTTAAATGATCACTGAGAAGATATTGGATGCATGCAGGACATAACAGGAATAAATAATAAATGGGCTTTCTTCTCTTGATTCAGAGAACACAGGAAGGCAGAACCAAACATTCAAAGAGCAAACACAAAATTCTCTCTCCTTGAAATGTGAGTGGGAAGTGTGTGTGGCTTGGGAGAAGCAATGGCACTGGAGGTGTGGAGGCTGGGACACAGCCCTGCACAGGGCCTTGGAGTTTGCAGAAGAAAGAAAGAAGGTCCTTCTGTCCCTTCCAAATGCTGTGATCAGATCAGGAGCAGCTTGGATTTTTCAAAGACGGCTTCAATGACATCTTCTGTCCCAAAATCTTGTCTGCAGTGAGATCTTGCTGGGAGCAAGAGACCTCTTGCTGAGACCTCTCTCCTCAAGAGTATGGGGGGTGAGGAGGATCCAAATCCTTCCCTGTGGGTCTGGCCTAGTCATAGGGGAGGCTATGCAGAAATGATGACATGAGACTTCTGTAGCTATGGAGCTTCTACTTGGGGGCCCTGGGAAACTTAGAGGTCCCATAGAGATCATGCCGTGAGAAGCCCCCGCCACAGGAGAGTCCATGTGTGGGCTCTCGAGGGATCGTCCTGGACGGGCAGGCCTCCGAGTCATGCGAGAGAGGTTTCTGGATGATTCCAGCCCAGCCATCAGAGTCTGCCCAGTTGAGGGGCAGGCATCAAGGAGAAGAGGCAGCTTCCTTCATAACACCAGCATCACTACCTGTACCTACAGAGTTTGTGAGCATGAGTTGTTGCTTCATCCCATGAGGTCAAGGTGGCTTGTTAGGCAGTACTAACTGGAACAGAATTTAATACCCTTCCTGCAGGGTTCAGTTTAGAGTAAAATGAAAAGCACATCTTAAAAACTATACCTTGAGTTATTAGTCATCTGGAAATTTCCTAGTTACAATTTCAGGGTGGAAAAATCATCCCACGTGTAGATACTCGGTGGCTGGAAGAGAGTTCACTGAGCTGTAAGTAATATCGAAAAGGCCCTGGAGGAAGCCCGGAGTGCAGTGTCCTGGTGCCCAGGGCCACGCACTCTGTGGGTGCTGAGCCCAGTGTTGGTCTTTGTGGACGCCAGCACCAGAGTGACAGACCTCAGGGGCAGTAACGTCTCAGGGGCTGTGACGGGGTGGAGTGTGAATGGTTCGGGAACCAAGAGTTTACGCACACTCCCCTGAAACACATTTGTTCTCATCCACAGTGATTCCACACGTGCCCTTGCCTACCTTGCTAGAGCACCTCCCTTGGAGAGTTGGGGGCACCTGCCTCATGAGGAAAAGGGTCAAAGTGGGGTCATAGTGTGAGGACCCTCTGTGGGCATTTCCCAAGGACATGCTGGGGCTCCCACTGAGGCCGAAGCTGTGAGGCTCAGAAAGGCAAGGCCTGAGGGCACAGAAGGACCTGTAGAAAGCAACCAGGTAGTCTCAGTCCTGTCACAGGACGGAGGACCAGGGACATGTGTGCAAAACCCCCACCAACACTGCTGCTGCTGGTCTGGCCCCTCTCAACTGCCTGGTCCAGCTCTAGGACTGTCCAGAACAAACAGGGTAGTTAGCCGGCTTGGGGCTTCAGGATGCTGCCCTGGCTTTGGTAAGACTAGTGAAAATGCCAATGCCGATATTTTGTACATTTTGTTTTTTCTAATTTTGTTTTGTTTTCCGCAGAATGAATTCAAATCATTGGAGGCACATCTTCCAATGGAGAAACTACATGTTGCCATGTGTGAATTCTCTGGAGCAGAGATTGACAAAAAAAAAAAAAGGACTTTTTTTGTTGTTTGTTTGTTTAAACTAGGAATTAGGCTCTAACTGATATTTTCCTTTTCATGTAACAAGTGCCAGAGTAACAGACTGATAAGCCCAAACAGCTTGAGTGACAGTTACCCCTCACCCTTGTCTGTTCCCCTCTCCCCAAGCCCTAGGTGCCCACCCTCAGGAGCTGCAGAGCCCTTCCACGTTTTCTGTACATTAGTGCAAGCAAGTGAAATAGTATTTCCTTTATTTTCCCCTTTTCCCACAAGGAAGAACATTTATTGCCTTTGCTTCCAAGGGAGTAAGTATTTAACCATAAACTTTGTGGCTATTATTCAAAGACTATCACTTTGAATGGTCTTAAAATTGGGATAATTTTTGTGTCAGCTTAGATGGGCTATGGTGACCAGCTGCTTGTTCCAGCACCAGTCCAGCACATCACCGTGGTGGTATTTCTAAGATGCGATGAACATTTAAATCAGTAGACTTGGAGTAAAGTAGGTTAACTTCTACACAGTGTGGCCGGGCTTCATCTGATCAGTTGAAGGCCTTAAAAGCAAAGACTGCAGTTTCTCAAAGAAGGAACTCTGCCACATCTGCCCCTTGGAAGTCCTGCGAGAGTTTCCAGTCCACAGATCTGCTCTGAGGTTTTCAGATTCAAGACTTTGACAGCTCTTCCCTGAACTTCCGGCCTGCTGGCCTACCTGCAGACTTTGGACTTGCCAGCCTCACAGCAACCTGAGCCAGGTCCTTAAAGTGCGTACACCTCTCTGTATAAACCCATCTTATTGGTTCTGTTTCTTTGGAAAACCCTAACTACTGCAATAGGTACATCTATTTTTAGGAGATGCCTGTTGAGGAATTTAGGGGTGCATTGCTACATCTGTAACTTTCAACTGGGAGGGAGAGAGAGAGAGAGAGACAGGAAATACGACAAAAGGCTAATCACTGAACCAGGTGGCAGAACGTAGTGTTCCTAGCACCTGTTGTTCAGGCTTTTGGTCTGTGTAAACATTTTCCTAATGAGAGCTGGGGGACATCACTTCTCACCTGCATTTCCACGCAGGGCCTTGTGTGGGAGGGATGGGGCAGCAGAATCACGCACGTGTGCTCTGTGTCCCCAGAGCCACAGCAGGGATGAGTGACGTGGGGGTGGGAAGAGAAGCGGTGCTCTGGAAAGTCCCGGGTCTGCTGACCTCCCTTCCTCGCCGTGCTCCCAGAACATCTCGTCTCTGGTAGTCTGTGCAGGGCCCGAAAAGCGGTCCTTGCCTCCCAGCCCCACACCGGCCCTGAGCAGAGCACGTCGGGAGCACAAGTATAAAAGCGAACCGGGGAGCCCAAGCCTCAAGAAAAGGCTTCCCGAGTGTGCGTGTGGCTGTGGAAGTGGCATCGATGTCTGTGCACAAGGACAGTGGGAGGAGCATGAAACGGGCCGTGTGTCTTAGCTGCTGTCTACTGCAAATGCGGTGGCGTGGGGTGTCCCCACCCCTCTCCTGGAACCCGCCCAGAGCACAGCCGTCTCATCCTCGGCACAGCGGTGGCGGTACCTCTGCCCCTCCTGGGCTTGTTGTACAAACTGCACTTGGAAAGCCCTCACCAGGAAACTGGCTCCAGGGCCAAGCACTTGGAAAATGCTATTTCTTTATTTATTTTTGCACACAAATGTTTGTGTCTGGAAAGTTGTTATTTTCAAGCCCAGTGAGGATTGGGCTCGGGTGAGGCCTGCAGATCAGACCCTGGAGTGGCTTTCCTCCAGCACCCCAGCGAGGCCAGGGGCTGCCACGTGCGGTCCAGCTGGATTCAGTTGTTTCCACTGCCCAAACAACAAAACACTGTTTTCATGTTTTTGAGTTTCAGGAATGTTGAAAAATTGGAGACTTCGTGTTTATAAAAAAATTCAAATTTCTGTACATAGCTGGTCCTTGGTAGGCTTTTATTTCCTTACATTTCAGGGACCCTGGGTGGCTACCAGCCTGCCAGACTCATGACCCTGCTGTCCTCCCGCTGCCTCAGGCCAGGATGTGCCCTAGTGAGTGCCAGCGCCTTCCACACTCCTCCTGGACCCAAGACTTGTACAGGTGATTGATAAGGTGACATAGGAGAGGGAAAAGCCCAGATGAGTCTAAAGCAGTGTGAGGACTTAACCCACATCCATCGCCTTTAACCGTGACTTTCCCTCCAGCCTCTGAACGGATACTTAGAAAACACCGAATTTGTTCACTGTACTTTGTTCAAATTAAATAAACCGTGCGCAGAGTCAAGTGCCTCTTTAAAACGGAAAGCTCTCTTGAGCTGCGGAGTAAGGCCCTGCCTTGGGCCCTGGGCTGCACTTCGTCTCCCACACAGTGCTTCCCAAGTCCCCGGGGTTTGCCGTGCAACACAGAAAGTTGGTCACTGTCTGAGACTTCACCTCCACATGATTCTTTCCACGTAAATGCATAAAGAAAGCGTCACATCACTTCTGAAGACATCAGGTGATGTACGAGCTGCATTTTTCGTGGTATGCTCTAAAACAACACACAGATTTGAGGTGACAGTATGTGTCACCTTTTGAGTCACTTTAAGAAATCCTGCCTTAATATGAAGAATAGATCTATTTCAGCAAATATCACCAAAATATTCACATATGTGATTTTATTTTCCAGGTTACGTGTAATTTCCACACAGTATACATGCTTTGAAGGTGTTCCAGGGAGGCTTATCCCCCGAGAGCACAGGGTCTTGCTGGTGGCCGGGTCCATCCCCAGCAGAACTGGAGGTGTGCATTCTGACGGAACTCACGATAACATCGAAGTTCGTGCTGCAAGTCCTGTGTCGTTTCCACAGAAGGAAACTTCCACACACTGAGCTGTTGTGCAGGTGACATGTTTGAGAGGCAATGTGAACCTGAAGACAGGTCTAGGACATACTTTGTGCCGCCTGAGTCTCACAGGTACTGACCCCTCCCTACAGCCCTCTCTCACACACAGCCCTCCCTCCCCAGGCTGCTGCATGCATTGCCTGCTTCTTTGTCAAGCAAGCCACTCATGGGCCACTGCCACTTTCAGGCCACCCTGGGGCTGTTAACAAGTGCTGGGCATGTCCCATGCCTGCTGCCAGCCCTGCCTGGGTGGATGCTGAAAACGTCCCATGGGATTCGCTGAAAGCCAGCAGGAGAGGAGACCTCTCCAAGTCTGAGTGACAGCTGTGCCGGCTGTGCAAACACAAACCTCATCCAGGAGTCTCTGCACTCTCAAAACTCCAACCGGGGCAAGGTTTTGGGATGCCACCCAATGTCTTTGTGGGCTGAGAATTTTGCTGTGGTTTTCGGGTCTGGTTGAATTCATTATTTATCTCCTTGAAGCTGTGTGTGTGTGTATGCATCGGCAGGCCTCGCTGTCCTGCCATTGTAGGCATTTCAGAGGACCTCTGGGTGGATGGAGCAGGTCACACCTCCACTCTCAGGGTGGAGGCTCCTCCCGGAGGCATGAACACCACGCTAGTGCCAGGTGCGAGGCGGGCTCTGCGCAGACTGCAGACAGAGGTGGCCTGGCTAGCTGGGTGAGTCAGGGCAAACCACATGACCGTTCCGTGCCTCAGTCTCCTCATCTGCAGAGTGGGGAGGTAACATAGCTAGCTTATCGTAGGGTAGGTTGTCAACACTAAATGAAGTGAAGTGCACGGGGTGCAGGACAGTGCTCGGTTGGCCCACAGTAAAATGTTAGTCAAATGTACTGGCCAGTCTGGCGAACTGCGACTTTATAAAGTTCCCAGTGCTAGCCTGAAGTGTGTGGGTCCCAGCACGTCTTACTTCATCTCTCAAAACACCTTGGACTTTACCTGTTGGAATTGGAAACCCCCAAAGATTCTGATTCGCCATCTCCCAAAACCCTGTTTCATTGCACGTGAAAGAAAAACGAAACACGGGCGCCCGCACCCCCACCACGGCAATCCCTGGGTGAGGAACGCGGACTTTCGTCAGAGCTGTTTGTGTGGAGTTGGCTCGAAGACTCAGGCATCCGCTAAGGTCAGAGAGTGACATTTGTTCCGGGTTTAATTTCTGAAGCACGCTGAGGTTTTTTGTATCTCCTATTACACTGTCCGTTTTGTGTGTCATTGGCACTTGAAAAAAGTGATTAATTATGTTATTTTGGTCTTCGGTAACATTTTTGTCCACTTACTCTGCTATAAACTGAAATCCCTTAAGATTTCTCTCTATGAATATGTCTTCGGTGTAGCTTTCCTTACATCCTGAGTTTTATCCTTTACGAATGTTAACGCCCTCTCATTTGGTGGATGGATATCCACACTGCTAACAATGGGAACTGCGGGTATCTCCATTACAGACTTGGCCTTTGTCACTGTGGACTGCCCTCCCTGTCTCTCCTGACGCCGCTTCCTTGAACCCACACTTTGCGAGATGTGGTCCTGCTTTCTTTCTCCTTTGCATTTGCTGCTCTGCCTCCACACACCCTTTTACCTTCAGGCACTTTCATTCACTTCAGGTATGTTTCTAGTGCACAGCACATTGTTTGATTTTGCTCTGTGATGAAATATTTGAGTTCTTTTCTCTTTATATATTAATTTAATGCATTTACATGCATTTATTGATATAGTGTGATTTCTGTTTTATTGTACATTTTGTTTTTAGTAGCTTTTAAATCTTTGTTTAGTTTGATGTATGTGTTTTCTTTGATAGTTTGTTGAAGTGCTTAACTTCTAATTGTAATTAAATAGAATACACTGAATCTTCTATTCCTTTGAGTAACATCCACTGACTCCATATCATACACGATGACAAATGGAGTGTATTTTCTTCCTGTTCTCTCCCTGCCAACAAGCCATTTAGTCTCATTTAATTATTTTTCTTAGTGTGTCCCTTTGTGTTCTAAAGAGTGTAGTTCTCTTTTAATTTATTCATCAATTTTATTGGTCTCCCTTGATCTTTCTCTGGCTCTCAAGGATGAAGAAACCACCACGCTTGCAGTATCTGTCAGGTTACATCTGCGCCCTCTCTGCTCTGCTCTCACGTGAGTCTTCACGGCGCAGCGGCCCCTCTCCTGCGTTCTCTTACGGACGCGTCATCCCAGCTCTGCTTCCATCTTAACGCCAACCGTTAAACAGGCTGCCCTCCTGCCCTGCTGTGACTTCTCCAGTGTCTCCCGCAGCAGTTCCTCAAATTATTGTATATTTGAAAAGAGTTTTCCCCCTTGCCTCTTAAGTGAAACAACCGTCTGCCTGGGTTCAAAGTTTTTAGTCACTTTTTCTGTTTTGGAGACTTTTCAGGCTATTTCTGTCTCCTGGTGTCAGTTGGTGTTATGGGCACGCTGGAGGCAGCCTAAGCCTCTCTAACCCCAAAATGCGATCATTTTGCAGGTTATTTCTCAGGGTTGATTGTTCTTTGTCATTTTTTCCTAAGAAACAATGTGTCCTTTTTAATAAGAAAGTGTATGTCTTCTTTGATGTCAGGGACGTTCTCTAGCATTACAGTTACAAATCTTTGTTCTGTGTTGTTATTTAGTTCTCTGCCCCGGAGACAGTTATGCCTGCGTTGGATCTCTATTGCCTGTCTCGCTCTCAAATCCCTTACCTCTACTTTGGTGTTTCCCCTTTAGTGTCCTCAGTTTTCCCAGTCCTGTACTTCCTGCCGTTTTCCGCAGCATTTGCACTTCTTTGCACTGCTTCCAAAACGGGCCTTGCTTCTGGGAGAACACTTCTTTCCTGAGCTCTGCTGGCTCAGAGTTCGCCCCCTCGGTCATCGTTCCCGTCATACCTAGACAGCCTGCATCTTTGCCCTCACATCTGCTTTCCAAGGGCAGTTTCTTCACTGCTCTGTTGATTTCATAGCAGTACGCTTATTCACAACTCATCTGCTTTATAACAATATTTTTCAGGAGAATGTTCTCTGTCTGGAATTTGATTTTCCTGTCACACTTTTCCTTTTATTTCATGTGGCTTATTTGATTATATTCTGTACCAACTCATTTGACGTTTTATCTTTACAAGAGATGAGTTCTTCCTGGACAAGTCATTGGAAAGTAGTTCCTAGAGAAAGGGGCCTGAACTGGCCCAGGTGAGTAGGGCTTTCTTTCAGGAGGCAGGTCTGTGTGCCACAGAGCACTGTGACTGCTGTTTCCCTGCCGACAGAGGTGCCAGCTCGCAGCTCAGACTTTCTGTCCTCCATTGCTCCTCACCGGCGCACTGCTCCCAGCAAACCTGCCTGTTTCTCTGCCTTTTCAGCTTTGAAGTGCTTGCACAAGCACATCTGCCACTCTGTTCCCATCACTGAAGACTAGGGTTGGTGGGTGGCACTTCAGGTGCATCACTACCCTTGAGAAAGAAGCCTCTTCACCAGGCTTTCTGCAATCTTCCCTTCCACGTCTTCCCACACTCCTCACCACTGATCTGGACAGCCTTCCCTCTTACATCACAGTTTGGGGTTTCAATATCTCAGGGTTCACCAGACAGGTAGTTTCTGTTTTTAATAATGTTGCTATTGCATGATCTCTCAGAAGGAAATAGGGAAACAAAGATTTTGTGCCATCGTGTTAAAACCAAATGCTGTGAAGTTCAGACTAAATTTGAAATAACTTGTTTTAATGTATCCACTTTCCTTTATTAGATTGCCATGTCTATCCTAGTTTTTCAAAAACATCTTGAAGACAGAGACTAGCTTTGTTCTTTGATATGTTTATGTTAGAGCCACTATTTCTCAGGAGGAGTGGTATGCAAATGCCTTGTAGACACTGACTGTTCCTCCTGGACATCAGTCCTTCACTGAAGCAGCCCCTGCTGGGAGAACTACCATACTTGCTAGGGCTATATCTACCCCACGGGGCAATTTAATCAAGAAATGATAAACTTGGGTAAATAAGACAAAAAAGAGTTATCTTGCAGAAAACTCTCACTCATAATTAAAATAACAGCGTACAGATGATTTGGGTTAAGTTTTGAGATACAGTTAACCAGACAGTCAACATTTGTCTATATTTTTAATAATTGGAATGTGGCACTCAAGTTTATTTTAAATTCTTTAAGGACAGCATCATTGCATCCATGTCACACAACACCTGGCACATAGTAGGTTCCCAACAGACAACGGTAACTTGATTTCTACCCATCACTGTGACGTGTGCTTGATTTGCGACCCCTGTTTCGCTCCATCCAATAATGTAGAGCAGCCTGGGGTATGTGACCTCCATGGTGGCTCTAGAGGCACGGCAGCCGCTTTCGCCTTTGCTGCCTGTCCGTTAGCCAGGTCTGATGTTCACCTCTGACTTCTCTAACTAGGTATGGAAGAGCATTCCCCTGGCATTGTTGTTCTTCTTCTCATTGCTGGGAGACGAGCAGAAGTCTTGGGTAACAGGGCTTGAGTGTTTCCATTCACTCTTTTCCACCTTCTTGAATCACAGACAATGGAAGAAAATCCAAGAGAATACAACAGGAGTATTCATCTTAGTTGTTGTCAGTGAGACTGTTTTTCCCCAGTCAGAATCAAAGTTGACCTTCACTAGCCTTATTTGTCTTATTATTGATATTGATTGTGTCTCTATCTGAGGACGAGGAATCCTTTTCCAATATCAGATGATGTTTTATTTCCTAAAGCAAGCTCGCAGCTCTTTTTAAAAAACATTTTCCTTCCTTAGATTCCAGTCAGCAGGGTTCCATTTCTTTTGAAATAACTAACATATTTCAGGCAGATCAGGACATCTGATGGGACAACACTTTCAAACATATTTTCCCTAATGCTGTTAGGACTTTGGGAGCTTCGCACTGAAGGAGCTCCGGTGTCTGGAGACAACCGGCTGCAGCCTGGGCTGGGCGGGAGGTCTTCAGCTGTGATTTGTGAACTTGTAGGAGGTGTGGTACATTACTTTCGACTGAGTTTGATCATCGTATTGTTTTTCCAATGCCCACTCACAGCCATATGCTTTGAAGAACAAATGCAGCTTTACAATGAACGTGGTTTGAGCACTTTGTGAAAAACTGTGTTATCTCAAAACACTGAGACCTGCACTGTCCAACAGGGTAGCCATAGCCCACATAGCCGGTGATGGTTGGAATGTGTCAAGTCCAACTTGAGAAGGTTGCATGTGGTAGACAAAGAAAATAAGATGTCTCGCTAGTCATTGTTTTACAGTGGCTGCACATTGAAATAAATTAATTTTATTTTGTTTTACTATTTTATTGTGGCTACTAGAAGATTTAAAATTACATATGTGGCTCACATCTCTGACTTGTGCTATGTTTCTATGGGATAGTACAGACCTAGACACTAGCCCAGGCTCATTTCTGAGTTCTGGGCTAGGTGCAGAGGGTGAGAAGGATGGGAAAATGGGAAGAAGGAACTAGGCTGCTGGACAAAGAGAGGCAGACTCAGTCTTACTTCCTCTGCTAACTAGCTATGTGAGCTTGGCCAAGGACAACATTTCTGCACCTCAGTTTGTAGAACTGTGAAAATGGGCATAATAATATCTCTTCCAAAAACAGTCAAAGTTTAGTTGGGTAATAACTGACGCATCTAGCATACAGTAAGCCCTCACAAACTGTTAGTTTCTTCTTTTTGGCAAACCAAAAGGACCATTAAAACATATTTATTTGTTGGCAAATAGTCCTGCCAGCATCCTTTTATGAGATGCTGTAATGGTGGCCTGTTTGGGGACCATTCCATCTTAGGGAAGTGATGCTGCACAACACCTTAGTCAGTCAGGCAGGGGATTGGGGTGAGCACACAGTGTCACCTCTGCTAAACCCCAGCAGGAGCCCCCAACTGTTGACAAGTAGCAGTAGCACGCAGCCCGGAGCTCTCTGCAGCCACCACGGGCACAGGCAGCAGCTTCAGAACTGCCTATGCAGGGAGGTGGGGAGAAGGGACACCACCAATGTGTTTTCTAGGAAGTGGCCCCTGGACATTGCTGATCAGCAATTCAAGGTTTGAACAGTGGGGGTACTTTCTGCCCAGGTTACACTGTCCATAGGCTGAGGATGCCACCTTATTATGGGGTTTCTCACAGCTGTATTTGCTCAGGTGAATGTGCCACAATTCCTACATCTGCATGGTTGCCACTTGCAAATACCAAGGCAGTAATTTCCAATAGTGGGATAGGTTGGTTGGGGGGATGCTCTGAGAAGTTCATGAAAGGTCAGAGCCAGGGCAGGCAGCTGGAGCCCCGAGACTCTTGACAAGGCACAGGCACCCATGTCCTTTAGTGGTTTTGGCACCCGAGACCTCCCCCTTGGACCTCCCACTTCTGAAGTTTATGAGTGTTGCAGTATTCATAAATATGCGTGCTCTTGGGAAGTTTCTTACCAGTGATGCTCCGAGTGGAGGTCACATGCTGTAACCGGTGGAACTCTGGTCTCTAGTAAGTCATTGGTCAAATCATCGAAGAAGAAATAGTGCACATACATATATAAACATTTTAAAAACCTTTATATTGTTGTATGTATTCCTGAATATATGTGTTTGTTATTTCTGTGTCTGTATTTATTATTTATTTATTATTATTTACTATTATACATTTATTATGATGATATGCATGTGTTTATTGTGGTAGGTCATGATGACCCTGGTATCCCTGCTCTTGCATTGTTCCCTCCCAATGATCTTGACCATGTGCCTTGCTTTGGCCAAATGGACGTTAGTGCCATGATAGAGAGACTGGTAAGAGCTTGCACACTGGGCTTGACTTCCTGGAAGGCTCTCTCTTAGAGCCCTGGGTCATATAATGAAATCCACCTGCCCCACTGGGAAAACCACGCGGCGTTCAGAGAGCATGCCCAGCCAAGTGCAGAAACCATCTTGGATGCTCCAATCCCAGCAGCCTCTATGACTCAGCCAAGATAGCTGAGTCATGAGGAACAACCATCATTGTTTTAACTCATTAAACTTCAGCGTTGCTGGTTGCACAGTGATAGATAATTGAGACAGCACTAGTTATAAAAACTACAATAAGATAAAAAATAAATTTACTTATCAAAACGCATAAACTAAGAGAAGATCCAATGAGTCATTGAGGACGTTACACAGAAAGATTAGGAGTAGAAAAAGTAACAAAGCCCTAAGTAAGATTAGCTCGCAGGAAAGTCTGCAATTACATCCTCAGTGGGTGCAGGTGGTGCTAAGCTTCCTGCCCTGAAACCAAGTGAGGAGATGGCACCAGGTACGAGATGCACAGTAAATAAAGGCCTCGGGAGGCCACTGGGTTACGTATCTATGAGTAAACCCTGAGCATCGGTGCCTGGCCTGAAGGCATCACTCAGTGGTGGATGAATGCAAATTCTCCTTCTAGCTTCCTTTATTGTGAAATATAAAACACAATAAGAAAATTACACAGAGCCAAGATAATTTATCACAAAGTGAAGAGCTGCATAACCAGTACCCAGGTCGAGAAGGAAAACAATACCACTCTCAGAGAACTCCACCCCCGTTGCCCCTGCCCCTAAAGGAAACAATTATCCTGACTTTGATGGAAATCACTTCTTTGATTTCCTTTAGCAACTGAATATTATGGTTTGGTGTTGCTGGGTTTGATTTTATCAGAATGAAAGTAAGTAGTAAGTATTCTTTTGTACATGGCTTGCTATACTTAGCTGTAGATCATTCCTTGTCATTCCTGTCTAGCACAACACCGTATGAATATATTGCTATTACTGATGTACATTTAGGTTATTTTCAGTTAGCACTGTGACAAATATTGCTGCAATGAATATTATTGTATATGTGTCTGGGCACACATGATCATGCAATGCTGTTGGAAACATACGTGGAATAAAATTGCAGGGTCCTGTGTTATTTGTTTCCTGAGCTTCTACAAATGGTGCCAAACTGTCTTCTGCAGCGGCCGCACTGACGGGGGCTCTCCAGGTGTGCGAGCTTTGCCACTTCAAGTCACAGCCAAGCGTTGGGGTTCCGGTCGGTAAAGGGCCATCAACTGTGACTTTAATTTTCTCTGATTATTAATAAACTCAAGTACCTATTCATGGATTTAATGACCATTTGAAATCTCTTGCTCAATTTTCTATTTGATTGTCATTTTCTTATTCAGTTTGTCCAAGTCCCTTATGAACACGGAAAGAGCCCTTTGTGAGGTAAGTGTGCTGCAGGTGTTCGCTTCCTCTTTGTGGCTAATCGTTTCCCTTCTTGCTGATGTCTCTTGATACTGTAGGGTCTTAAAACCATTGTAGAACGATTTATCAAGTCTTTCCCTCTTATTGCATAATGCTTTTTGCACCTTGTTAACTAGTCTTTCCCTGTCCCACATTCAAGAAAAAAATTCTTTGTATTTTTGTTGAGAAGCTTTATTGTTTTGCCTTTCACATTTAGACCTACAAATGTGTTTGTATAGTGTGAGTTCACCCAGTTTTGTTTTATTTCCATGTGGGTCTCCAGCTGACCCACTGCCATTTATTGAAAAGACTTATCTTTCACACAGGCCTGCTTTTTCTTGGCTTTATATTTTGTCCATATCTTTTTTTAAAATTCTCACCCGCAGACATTTTTCATTGCTTTCAGAGAGAGAGAAACATCAAATGGTCGCCTTCTCATAGACGCCTGACCAGGGATCAAACCTACAACCTGGGCATGTGCCCTGATGGAAAATCAAACCTGGAAACTTTCGATCTACGGGGCGATGCCCCAACCAACTGAGTCACACTGGCCAGGGCTCTTTTGTCCGTACCTTGACATTCATTACTACCCTTTGAATCTGTTAAATGTGCTGCCCTGCCTCTCAGCTGCCCTCTCTGAAAGTGGAAAATGCCCTGGGCAAGAGCAGGCATGAAGTGAGCTTACCTCTTGGGTCTCTGTCTTCACTTCAGTCTGGCTCAGTAATTCTTTACTTTGAGTTCTCTGATGCTCTTAAACTAATGTTTCCACACTGTATTCAGCTTTTAGCTTGTCCTCAGTGGAAATTTAACTTTTTAAATGAATGAACTCATCATTAATAGAAGAAGTTTGGCAATTTAGTTTTAAATAAGATTTGCAATACCATTGGACATGGCAGGAAAGAGTGAGAAGACAAGGGTGTGGAGCCTTCAAAATGCACCATGAGTTTATAGAACACCTCAGCTTTGGGGGTGGTATAAATGTCACACAAGGGACTCTGGAGCAGAGAGGCCACACTTAGGAGAGAGAAGGCCTCAGGTCCATAGAGGGGTTGTGGGCTGGCAGTGGTGCAGGCCTGGAACCGTCTAGACTGACATGAGTCCTGGGATAAACCACACTTGAGGGGACCCCTTGTCAATCTTGGCCTTTTCAAATGCAACCACCCCTCAGAGATGATGGCAATCCCAACAGAACTCGTATGTTTAGACTCAGGAAACCCTTCATGCCTGAGCTGAGGTATGGGCCATTTTGGGGTGTAGCTCTTCGGGAGAGCTGAGCTTCCTGACAGGTTGACTGGCTTGTTCTTTGCTCCCCCGGCTAGTTCTGGCCTGCCTGGAGCTGATGGGCTGCTCATCTGGGCAGCATGAGGGTCAGCACTGACTCTGGCTCAGAGTGGCCCCAGCACACATAGTGGCAGAGCTGTGGCTTTGCTTACTTGGTTGTGGGGGCAGATCTTAGGGGCCTGGGCCAAGCAGGTTCTCTGAGACTCTAAGTGACTATACTAGCAAGAGTCACCATGTAGATATTCTCCCAGGTGGGACCAGCCTGGTCTTGATTCTGTGCCATTCAGTTGAACAAACGCCATGCTTGGCACTGTGACCTGCTGGTTAACAAGTCACGCTTGCCTCACAGACTACATGACAGACTGCCTGTCATCAACCCAGCATAGGACTTCCCGCTGACCTTGTATTTGAGGGTGCGGATCAGGGCCCAACAACTTTTCTGGAAAGGACCAGAGAATAAGTGATCTAGGCTTCAAAGGCCTTGTGTTCTGCACTCCAACTACTCAACCCTGTTGCTATGGCATAAAAATGGCCACAGATAAACCATCAACCAGTGAGTGTGGCCATGTGTCGGTAAAACGTAAATAACCACAGACAGTGCCTGGATTTCGCCCACAGGCTCTAGTTTGCCAACTCCTGCTCCACCTGGACCAACAATGCTGTTTTCTATGGGAGAAGGAAACATGTGAAATTGTGTTTAATTGTTCTTTTATTTTAATGCACTATTTGACTTAAACACTTGTTAATGACATTTTTAATTACCATTCTTAGTAAACATGACACACTGCATTTCAATCTTTTTAAAATTGGTCAACAAAGGGGAAAGGCAGCTTTGAAGTTTCTTCTGTGACCTGTAAGGTGCCTGGTGTTTCGAGCCTGTCTCCTGCCTGAGTAACTGAACTGGGAATTTCCAATGGATTTACATGGTGGGCGGGTCAGTCACTGGCATGGTCTTTCTGTTCCTATTTGTGTGCTCTCTGAAGAGAGTGTGGACTTTCCTGTTTGTCGTCCACTATCTCCACATCCACCTGGCCTTGCATTTTTACCGTCACCCGGACAAGCACCTACACAGCTCTTACGTGTACGAAGAATACCTGTAGAGCGCCTGCAAAGTAGAATGGAAAGCCTGACTGTACCTTCTGTGATGGAGAATTCTGTTCCCACCAGAAGCACCAAATTGCTCATGAAGCATCAGTATTTAAATCAAAGCTGGGTGTCATTGCTGTAAGCCCAGATGACAAAGTCCAGGGGAAGATACTTCCGCTTGGCAATGAAAGGGAAGGGAACAAGCTTCTTTTCTAAGAACTTCCTACATGCTGAGAACTGAGGAGTGAGCAGTGAGCTTAGTGGCAGAGAACCTACACTCACATCTCTGAGCCCTAAAACCTTGGGCAAATCACTGAATTTTCTCTGAACCCCTCTTTTCTATAATGTGAATTTTGCAGATGAATTACAAATCCCCAGGTCCCCTCCCTATCCTGAGCCTTGACCATTTGCAGTAGGGCAGTTCAGCCCTGCCACTGACAGGTAGAGCCTCAGTTTCCATCCTGTGAACAGGGATGCCTTATGACTCAGTTTGGATCTTGCTTTTTCCTGGAGAACATGCCTCGGCTGGCCTGCCAGGAGAAGCGACGCTTGTTGGAGAGAATGAGGAGTCCCAGCTGACAGCTCGCCGGGCCACCAGCACACTGCCTAGAGAGGTGTGGCGCAAGGGTGCACAGCCCAAACTACCATACTCCCCCGCCCCCTGCTGCTCCCAGCCGGAGCAGCCAACCAGCTGAATCGTGAGCTAAATAATCACTTGCTGTTTGCAGCAAGTAAGGTTTGGGATGGTTTGCTATGCAAAAGCAGCTAAATTATTCTTGCTGTAGCTCCCAGACTTTGTAAAGGGCAAATGAAGTCATGTCATTAGAGTGCTCTGTGAATCATACACAGTAAGCACTTACAAGCTGTTTCATCAACTTGTTAAGTTTCCATCAGTACGGAGACCAAGCAGAAGATACAAATCAATAAAAACAGCCCCTTCATTTCCCTCCACTTCCCACTTCAACACGTGGAAGGGCTTGTTTTTATGTCCTAAATATCCCAGCCATCCTTTAGCCTCTCCAGGTTCACAAACTTCAGTCACGCACTCAACCAGTGTTTATTGACCACCTACAATGTGCCATCGCTGTTCTAGGCACAGAGAGTACAGGGGTGGGGCAGGAGAGCAAGGCAAATAATTAAATGAGTGAAGCAAAGTATCAGAAGGGAAGGGGACATGGGATACAGGTGCTGGGAGAAGTCAGAGAGTAATTGGACTGCCACTTTAAGAAGGCTGGTTTGGAAAAGAGGTGACAGTGAGGTAAGAGCCAATACAGGGAGAAAGCCCATGCATGGCATTTCCATAGGGCTGCCAGAGTACACACCACTCTTGTAGTCCCTGGCCATGGACTCCAACCTCTGAGCTGGCCACACCGGAAGTCTGGAGCTGCTGAGCCCCTGAGGTCCCACTGTCAGCAGTGGGTTGGTGAAGCAGGAGGTGTTCTTTCCTCACCACTTGATTACACCAGCAGGGGTAGTGCTAAGGTCTAATGTCACTGGATTACATATTTGGAAATAGAGGTTTATATGTATATTTATGACCTATTGCTGTGCAATAGAACATAAATCTATATCCTTTCCCCAAAACATCCTAGTTTAAAGCAAAGGTAGCCATTTATGATCTTTTGTAGTTACTGTGGGTCTGAAGGTTGGGAGCACTTGGCTGGCTGGTTCAGGCTCATGAAATCACAGACAGGGGTTAGCCAGGGATGCACTCATCCAAAGGCCCAACTGGGCCTGGAGGATCCACTTCTGAAGTGGCTGGCAAGTGGGTGCTGGCTGTTGCTGCAGCCTCAGTTTCTCCACCCATGGGCCTTCCACAGAGCTGTTTGAGTATCCTCATGACATGGTGGCTGACTCCCCTATAGTAAATGATTCTTGATTCAGTGATTCTTGAGACTAAAGTGGAAGCAGCAAAATCTCACACCATACTCAGGCCACATTCTACCTGTCACGATAGGCCAGCCTTGCTTCAGTAAAGCAGGGGGTGTATGCCAGGAGGAGAGGGTCTTGGAGACTGCCTACTGGAGCATACTCTGATTTCCCTAAAAAGCAGATGACATGGGTGACTGTGGTGGGGATTTATCACTGAGTCACCCCATAGGGCTGGATGTGAGTCAGAGCTCTCATGTTCCATGCTGGCTCCTCTCACTTTGGAGAGGCATGCAATCTGTCTCAGGTCTTCAACTGCGAGATGGGCTCTAACTCCTGCCTTGTGGTGTGATGTGAGAATAGGGTCCAGGGTTTGATAAGTAGCCTGTTCTTTCCTTCCTTTTAGCCAACTCCTATCTGCTAAGCAGCACACACTGCAGCACAGTTGTTAGAACAGGTACTTTGATCATTATAGATATTTTAATAACCTTTGCATCTTGTTTGTATAAAGATTGAGCCAGTAGACTTTTCCCCTTGGCTTTGCCTGACATCTTTTAAGTCCATATTGGAGAGCAGTTGGCTCAGGGCTACACCGCCTCCTGTGCAGAGGCAAGCAGACCTGCTGAACTGGCATCTGGCCACCTCTGCATTCATGGTGTCCATCATTTCAAAGTTAACGTCTAGCCCAGAGTGAGTGTCCCTTTCTGACCTTCATTGGTCAACACTATCAGTTCCCGAACTGTGCACTGATGAGCCATATATGACACTCATGGCCAGTGGGCAGCCGTCTGAAAATGCACTTAGGACTCCAATCCATGCAGAGAAAACCGGGGCTGCAGATTCAATGCCAACTGGCTCTGATCTTTGTCAAATGTTAAATATGTTTACAGATTAGATGTCAGTTATGCAACTTGTTTTACAGTTTTAAAAATTCTTCTGAAAATCAGCTTTATGCTTCAGAACCTGGAAGCCACCGATGTTCCTGGTGTTATGTGTTCTACAAATTGGTGGGCAATTCAGGCAACATAATGAGCTGATATCTCCTTGTATCACGTGGTCCTCAAATAAATGTCTTTGTAGCAATGCCAGTTACCATGTGGGTGAGGTGGGAAAATGCATTCTCTCCCCAGTACCACCAATCTGGTACTAGCAATACCAGAATGATCCAGTTTCAATGAAATGGAACCATTGGGTGGACATCTAAGCTTAAACAGAAATCAGCTGTACTCTGCCAACCCCCCTCCCTCTGGTCCCAGCAGGTCCTATTCTCATGGCCTCAGGAAACTACAATAAGGGACAGATAAGGTCTAACTGGATGTTTTGGGTTTCACAGTGAATTGATTGTGGTAGATATGGCTCCTGACCAAAAAAAAATTCAGATTAAACACTCTGGAACCAACCTTATGTTGGACTACTTAATGTCTGTGCCTAATATAGGTATGAATCTAAGGATAAGCTACAGGACCCTGTGGCCTTGCTTCTTAATTTACCTAATAGCACAGTTGAACTCATGGTCAGAACTGGGTGCAGTTATGTGAAAGTTGTCCTGGAGTGACTCACTGTGCACATGCGTTGTGCTGCGAGCTTAGGGTCTGCAGGATAGTCACAATGGTGGGTATCCTCATCTTATGATGTAGCTAGTGACATGCTCCCTCTTCCCTTTAAATATTATTTAACTCAGAAGCTCCCTCTCAGTAGAGAATTTTGTAGCTGGGAGTTCAAGGTTTGTGGCCAGCAGATGTTTGCTCTGTGTGGTCATGTGCGAGGGCCACTGTGACGAAGCACCACGGACTGTGTGGCTTCAACAACAGATATAAATCCTCCCAGTCCTGGAGGCTGGAAGTTAAAGATCACAATGTTGTTGGGGTTGGTTCCTTCTAAGGATGAGAGCAGGGTCTGTTCCAGGCTACTGTTGGCTTGTAGACTGTTGTCTTTTCCTTCTGTCTTCACGTGCATGTCTCTGTGTTCAAATCTTCTCTTCTTATAGGACGCCAGTCATATGACACTAGAGACTATCCTAATGACCTAATTTTACCTTAATTACCTCTTTAAATACTCTACCTCAAGTATAGTTACTTTCTGAAGTACTGGGGGTTAAGACTTCAGCTTATGAATTTTGTGGGGAGACACAATTCAGTCCATGACACTGCTTCATGCAGTCCAGTACTGTTTGGATAAACATACAGAATAGCTTTAAGGATATATTATTTTAAAAAAGTAAGTCTATTGCCCATGTGATTTGGTTTCTGATGGGTCCTGTAAACTGGTTTGTCCTAGTGTTAGGAAGAGATGAATTCTGTAAGGTATTGGAGATAAGGATGCTCCTGAGCAAAAGGAGGGCACTGCTTGTTTAACTTTAACCACCACCAGAAAATTTGTTAACACATAGATTCCTGGGCCCACCCCAGGAATTTCTCCTTCAGTAGGTCTGGAAGGGATCTAGAATTTTCTCTTCTGTCAAGTCCGCAGGTGTTGTTGATGGTGGTGCTGGTGGTGCTGGTGGTGGTGCTGGTGGTACTGGTACTGCTGGTGGTGCTGGTGGTACTGGTGGTGCTGGTGGTGGTGCTGGTGGTGCTGGTGGTGATGGTACTGCTGGTCATACTCGTGGTGATGGTGATGGTGGTGCTGGTGTTACTGGTGGTGATGGTGCTGGTGGTGCTGGTGCTGCTGGTGGTACTGGTGCTGCTGGACATACTGGTGGTGATGGTGATGGTGCTGCTGGTGCTACTGGTGGTGATGGTGCTGGTGGTGCTGGTGCTGGTGGTGATGGTGCTGGTGCTAATGGTGCTGGTGGTGGTGCTGGTGTTACTGGTGGTGATGGTGCTGGTGGTGCTGTTGATTGTGCTACTGGTGCCAGTGGTGCTGGTGATGGTGCTGGTGTTGCTGCTGCTGCTGGTGTTACTGCGGGTAGTACTGGTGCTGCTGGTGGTGGTACTGGTAGTGGTGCTTGTGGTGCTGCTAGTGGTGCTGTTGGTGCTGGTGTATCAGGTTGAGCAGCACTGGGAGGCTCCACCCAGGAGAGCAGTCATGGTGAACAGGATTTCAATCAGGGGAAAGCAAATGGACTTTCTTCTCCTTGGGGTATTGACTTTATGGTTAAAGCGTTGTAACCATTGTTAGACACAGAAGACAAGATGAGATGGAGTTGAAGAGACACTTGTCATTGAGCAGGTATTAAGCGTTATGTCTTTGGCATCTAAAATGACCACTGGAGAAGGGCCTGGACTGTAAAGCACTTACAAGGTGCAATGTAATTTAGTCCTGGTTGAGAGGAAACTTCACTTCTCCGGGGTCCTTGACCTGAGTTGGGAGATTCATGGGTTTCACATCCCACAATGGAAGGAACCCTACTCAGTCCGCCTAGCCCCACATTTTCTTGAAGGTACAATTTTGTAAAAATCTCACTTACATTTAACTCAGGGTCCCAGGAATTATCTGCAGTGCAGCTAATGTTACTGACAGAATTGTTCAGAATTGTCTTCTAGTCATTCTAGCCACTGAGGGGACTAGTCAGGGCGAGAAGTGGTAATGCCCTTTCTGTTTAATTTGACTAGAGCTTTGTTAAGCTGTAAAACAAGGTGCACTGTTCCTGCCAGTGATGAAGCTAGTGACACGTTTGTAAATGTCATCGTGTGACGTCACTGATGGGGGATGCATCCATCTTTACTGGATCTGTGCTAACGCACAGAGCTGGGCATGAGGTCCTGGAGACTCTGGGGGCAAGCCAAGTGGAGCCCAATCCCTTTATACTCTCCTTCCTGTGGGCTGGCTTCCTGGGGTGTCAGGGAATGTTAGACACACAGGGCAACCCCTCAAGTAGAGCTAGGAAGCAGAGCTGGAGCCAAGGCCCCACACGTTACAAGTGACCCAGACCTCCTGCCTCTCCATACAATGGAAGTCCCTGTGTTGTGTGTGCCTCTAATGTGGTCGGGAGGGTTGCTGAGGTCGTGTCTGCCTTGGGCAGAGCCTATACCCCCTCGTCTTCCTGGAGTATATCACAGGGCAAGGGGATGACTCAGTGACTCAGGGCTTCTTCCCACCCTTGACTCAACAGCTTCTCCTCTCATCAGAGACCCTGCTTACAGAAGTGCCCCCAGCCACTTGCACTGAACTCTACCCCACCCCAAGGATGACCTGAATCCAGGAGGAGGGACACCTGAGTTAGACATTTTTGTCCACATAGCCTCTTTTCCCAGGGTGTACGTGGAGGCCCGCATGAGGGGGCCATTATTTACTCAGAGGCCAGATGCTGTGGTCCAGCCTCATGGGCCTGAGATCCTCTTGTGGCCAGTCTGTGAGGGAGCGCTGCTCAGACGCCCAGCTGTCTGCAGGGCCACATTCCCTTTCATCTATGACACCAGGCTTTGTAAACTTTCATGAAAACTGGAGTCCCTGGGGAGCTTGTGAATTCCCGTCCCAGAGTGCTAAAAAGGTAGGTCTAGAGGAACCTGAGACCTTATTTCTAGCCAGCTCCTAGGGCGGTGCAGGTGCTGCTGGTCAGGACCACGTACAGAGCCATTGGATGCCTCAGATCACGTGGTCTGCTGCCCTCCCCTGCCTTACCTCCCCAACCTGGCACATAGAAAACGTTCAATAATCTCTGCAGTTATTACTGCTGTTGCCTTCCAGAAATGTCTTCCACAACAACAGGGCTAGTTCCCTAATCCAGACGCAGAAACTCCATAGAAATGCATGACCTGACTCTTAGGCTAATGTGACAGTTAAACTGCATACCCATCTAACCCTCAGCCCTCTCAGGTCAGAGAAGCCTGCTCTCCTTGTGTGAATCGCCCATCGTCACAGATCGCCTCACCACACCTGTGTGGGTTGTAGCCCACGCTGGGGCCCCATGTCAAGGGCACATCGTGGGCAAGCTCAGGAAAGGCATTGGAGGTGGGGCGGAGCAGGAGGGCTCCTCAGAAGGGCCTCTGGGAGTCCGTGGTTTTGTCCCAAGAACAGAGGTGCTTGTGGTCTTGGTGTTGTGGAGTTCTCACTGTGTGCTCACCAGGCCACGTGCTGCCGGCCCTCCTGAGGACCGGCTCACTTCGCTCTTGCACCCCTGCGTTCGGTGCAGTCGTGGCCCCTGCTTAGCAGGGGTGGGCACGGGACCTAGAGAAGCGGAAGGGCTGCTCAGTGAGCGCAAGTTTTCAACACCTCCTCCTGGCCCCGTCTCCTCTGCCTTTCCTCCACTGATGGCGTGTGCACACTCACATCCACACGCATCACACCACACTCACTTACACACAGCTGCACCCACACTCACACCACACTCACTCATGTACGCATTCACACCATAGCACTCTCACACTCACAAACTCACACCCAGTCTCTCACACATCCACACTGATACACACTCACACTCTCTTCCTTACACTGTCCCCGAAACACACACACACACACACACACACACACACACACACTGGGAAGGAAGTTTTCCGGCCGACAACGGTGCTGAATCCCGAATCACTTCAGCTTTCACTCCCAAGTCCTGCGGCTCTGGTCTGGAATTGTTAGCTCTGAGCTGAACGCATGTTTCGGGCAAGAAAACCACACTTTTGCTGAGAGCAGGCTGTGCTGGTGGCCGTGGGGGGCAGTGTCGTGCAAGTGGCACACCGAGGACAGGCCTGGGGGTGGGCTGCCCTGGTGCAGACTGTGTGGAGATCTCTGCAGAGAACTTAAAAACGGTTATGAAAGGGATTTAAGTTAGTGGCTTTTTACGGTCACCAGGCCCTAGGAATCCTCAGCAATGCCAGGAATGACGTACTCTTTCCTTAAAACATCTTTGTCAGTGCAAATCCTAAACCACAACTATAGTTCCCAGAGCTCGTGACTAGTGTGTCAGCTGCTGCCAATTACCGAGGTCATTACCCACCCTCTAGTGGGCTCCAGCTGATTCTGAGAGCCCCTGTGGCTCGGTTTCCCCAACTCTCAGACTCAGTTACGTGCTCCCTGTGGTGAGAGCGCATTCTTAAGGGGCCTGGTCATTCTAGCTTGTGTTGGCACAGCTGGTGTCGCCAGGCCCAGGTGCTACGTGTGGGGGGGACGGTGCTGGGGGGGTGCAAACCGCAGGTCCCAAACGCACAGGACACCTGGTGACAGAAAGATGAAGAAACAGCCCTGAGGACCTCAGTGGGGCCATTTGCATTTCTGTTTAAAGTTCCGAACAGGGACCTAAGTTAGAATTGTGAGGGGCGATATTTTTGTTTGGTAGGTTCGGATTTTGTTTCATATTTGAACATATGTATTTTGTCTCATGATTTTTAAGAGCAGTAGCTGTGACTGGTAGAGATGAGTATTACCTGCCAGTCCTGCTCCATCGGACCCTCGCTAGAGACACAGACCTTTCCGGGTTTCCACGTGCATCCTGAAATATGTCAGACACGTCACACATATGGACACTTTTTCTATTGCTAAGTCGTAACTGCCACTGTGTGTTATTAGTCCCTGGCACCACATGTCTTTGTTCAAAAGCCCAGAGGAAAGCTGCTGCCCTTTGGCTCTTCTGGAATTTTCTGCCCAGGTAGTTCTAGAGCTGTATGGGAATTGCTGCTTGGGAACCTCCAGCCTGGCCTGTCAAGGACCCTGGCTGTTTCCTTCTGTGCTGGACACTGTGGGGTCACAAATGGGTGCCCCATGATACTACAGGCCTCTGGCTGAGTCCTCCTCAGGGACCACCCCCGCCAGAAGGCACCGCCTCCCCCCGAGCCACCTGTGTCCTGGAGCTGCCCCCCCAATGGGCCCAGGGAGTAATGAGGCCCAGCCCCAATGGCTCCATCAGGCAAGCCTGGAGGACCGCCGGCAGCACCTTCCCTACAGCTGCTTCCACACTTCAAATTCTCTTTCTGCCAGTCCCCACTCCCCCTCGTCCCAGGGCCCATCCTGAACCCTGAGAGTGCTCCCTGGTCGCCTGCCTCTGCACAAATTAGGGTCTGTTCTGGGGACCCTATTACAACACCTCCCACCTCCCTAGACCCTCAGCTGCTTCAACCTGGCCCTCTGGCCTGTGTCCTCTGGCCCAAATGCATGCGTGGCCCCCCTGGTGGCAATCCACGCAGTGTAGCAAATGTTACTCCCTCCCCCACGCCCCCATTCGGTCTTCCAGGCTCATGGGAGCCTTCCCTTTCTGGCCTTGTGGCTGAGTGGGGCTGTGTGAGGGGCTGGCTGAGAAGTCGCTGGCAAAGCTGATGTGGGTCAGTTCAGGGGGTAGTTTAATGGCCTGCTCAGGCCTTTCAGAACTGTCTGCTCTGGCCCTGACTGGGGTCCGGGGATGAGTACATTAGATGCAGCCCTGGCCACTCCTCTATGGGAGTGACGCAGGAGTGAGAAATAGACCTCTGGTGGCAGACACCCTGAGATTTGGGTGAACATTCTGACTGATACAACCCCCATGGGTTGGATCTCCTACCATCTTCTGACCTCCTAAGTCCTGGACGAAACATACCCAAAAATATTGTCTGAATTCAGCAGGGATCCTGTGCTTTTTTTTTTCTTTTTAAAGAATTATGTATTGATTTTATAGAGAGTTATTTATTCATTCATTGACTGATTCCTGTACGCACCCTGAGCAGGGATCAAACCCGAAATGGTGGTGTGTCAGGGTCGTGAGCTCCTGGGCTAGGACTCATTTTTTTTCTTTTGAAGTCTGTCTTCCCCACTGGGTGGATAGCACCTCCAGCACAGGAGGCACACCCTGGTCATCGGGCCCCCATGAGACCTTGTCATAGTAGAGACAAAGCTTATGAAATGACAGCCTGAGTGACATGTGATGAGTAGGTGTGCGGCACATGAGGCGATGCTAACAGGGGCAGCGCTGATGCCCTGGCCCCAAACACCACAGTGTTCCTTTCCTTGGCCTGCGCTTGGGCACTGAGCTCCACCCACCAGGGAGTGCCCCACACTCATTTTGGAGAGGCCTCCAGGGTGACAAGATGTAAGTGTGCCTGAAGTGCTCTGTGACACATTTTCTCTCCATCTAGGAAGCCTAACATTGTTCACAGTCGCTTCATGTACCGAGCAAACACCAGACGTCCTGGGGTCCCAGAGATGGCTGGGTGGAGCTAGAGACATGCCAGTGAGCGCCACTGGAATCAGCCCTGATAAGCTTCCCATTGAAATACAAGTGAGGGCACTGTCATTCTGGCAGCGCTGCCTGTGTCCCCTCCTTCCTCACTTCCCTCTGTCCCTCTCCTGCAGGGCTCTTAGGTCCTCGTTGGCAGCTGTTCGCTGGGGATCCAGAGACGGTTCAAACATCGCTGCACTGACCCGCGTGGGATGAGCTTGATGTTGCTCTCCTGCTTCAACTCTTCCTGCTCCTTGCCTCCATCCATGGGAGAAAAGGGATAAAGGAGGGACTGGCCGCTGTGTCATTCCAAGGGGCAGCTAACTCTGATCTTCTTTTCCACCAACAGACAAGTGACGGAGACTACATTGGTCAGCGTTCTTCAAATACACAGAACCAATAGGAGATACATATTTACAGACAGCGCAAGAGAGAGTGGGAGTGAGGGCAGAAGGGAGAGAGATGCAGAGACGGAGAGAGATTTCTTACAAGGCTCTAGTTCATACAATTACGGCGGCTGAGCGATCCCAGTGTCTGTGTTCGTTAGCTGGAGGCCCAGGGGGGCTAGGAGTGTGGCCCAGTCCACGTCCACAGGCCTGGGAACCAGCGGGATCAACGACCTGAGTCCCAGCCCGAGGCAGAAGATCATTGTCCTAGCTTCCAAACAGTCTGGCACAGACAGCAAATTCTTTCTTTTGTCTTTTTTTTTTTTTAGGAATTCTACTAACTATTTGCCACCTACCCACATTGGGAGGGCAATCTGCTTTGCTGATCGTCTTCCTGAAACACCCTCATAGACTCCTCCAGAATTGTTTCACCAGATATCTGGGCACCTCGTGGCCAAACCAAGTTGATACACGAAGTCATCCATCATCAAGACTTTTCTTTCTGTCCATAGCTACAATCTCTGGGTGCCTGGGGCCTCATCTGTTGTCCTGTGGCACGCAGAAGCATTCCGGGCCATACAGGATTATTAAATAAAGCTGAGGATGGCCTTCAGTCACACCCAAAAACCATTCCTGTGGGGCAGCCGATATTAGGGCAGTTGAGGAGTCTACTGGTCAGCAGCCAGAAGGTTGATATCACTCCTCTTCACGGAACATGTGCTCTGAGCCCACTGGAGTGAGATGGAGGTTGGCAGGCATGAACTTGGCTCCAGCCCTGTCCTCCTGTCTCACAGGGCCATCGGCCTCATCAGAGGGAGGAGCTGACGCTGTGACCACACCCCCCGGGGCTCCTCCTTTCACTCACCTGACCCAGGCTTGGACAGGCAGGTCTTTCATCTGCTACCTGTTTCATCCATTGTTTATGGGTCATTTATGGCATGCGTGCTCACTTTCGGGTTTTCAACCCCTTTTAAATGCTTATGTTTTATGCCAAAATGCTCTTCTCTTGGAGATTACATGCTTTGCCTTTACATACTATTGGCTCAAAGTAGGCTTCCTGTTGAAAGGCCAGTGCTTGCACACTAACTCCTTTTTGGTTGGTAAATTTCTTCTGTAACAACCATCCCCCCGGGGGGAGAACACAGCATGTCTGACAGGCAGAGGAAGGAACGTGTGGACATGAGAACAACCGTAATGAGTACTGCAGGTGTGCTCTTCCTGCAGGAGGCCGGCCAACGACATGCTTTGGCTCTGCAGGCTCTGGGGGGCTTTCAGATGTGTGGTCAGCCCCCTGCCCTTTCCCCCTGATTTTCTTTTTATTAATTTCAATTCTGTGCACAGTCAGAAGAAACATGCCTAGGCGATCAACTCCCCTCCACAGTTGGGAGAATCAGTCTTGTGTATTTGGGGCAGATTTTCTGTACTGATGTCACATCAGAGGAGGGATTTCTGTTACTTCCTCCCTATCAAGCATTTATGGGTGGGCCTAGAGTGTTTCCTGAGATTCCTCTTATTGATGATTGATATTGTTCCTTCTTTTGCTCCTATCCAACTGGTTCTCCTCATGCTGCTTTGACTTGGAGGCCTTCAGTTCATTAGGCTTAGAAGGAAAGGGGTTTTTCAGTCCTCTGTGGCACTGCCACCTTTCCTCACGTGTCTGCGTTGGCTAGGAAATCAGAAAACATAATTAACTCAATTTTAAAAAGTCTGAAAACACCGTACTCTCTGTTGATCATTTGATATTATACTTTGGGGGTCAATGGATCGCAAGAGGCAGTGTTATGTGGCTGTAGGAAGAAACTGTGACAGGGACACTGGTGGTTGTGGACAAGACAGGGCCCTGGCCAGAGGATCCTCAGCAGCCTGGATGAAGGTGGGCCTCATGGTGAGCTGCCCAGCAAGGTCTGGACTCAGGAGAGAGCCAGGCCATGGGTGGACATGGGAAGTTGCTGCTGGCCCAGGTGAGCCTGTCCTACCTGACACCCTCACTGGGGAGAGAGGCCTCCTGCTTGAGAATGGGCACAATCCTGGGACACAGTCTCCTGGAGCACGTGAGACCTGGCAGTGGGGTGGGAGTTAATGGCAGCTGGAAACTCAATCAAATTTCCAGCTGGAGGCCAGGTCAATCTGAGAACATCAGCTCCTCCCCCAGTAAACATCTTCATTTACTTGTGTGTTCGTTGACTGAATTTACAAACGACACTTTCTAGGCAGGGGAAATGCCCTGGAGCCTGCAAATGTCGGGTAAAACCATGTAGTTACTATGCATTCAACAGAAGCAGTAATATTGAGGTTACCTTGATGTCAACCAAAGAATCTGACCACCCAGAACTTGCATTCTCCAACGTCAAAGGCCTCTCTGATTTACTGCCTTGCAGGGTTTCATCTGGGTAGGAAATTTGACTTCTGGCCAGAAATTCCTAGGCAGCAGGTCCTTGGACTTCCTTGAAGGCATGGCGTCTTGCTGAGGTTCCTGGCATTGATTCCTCCCTGACTTCGACCTTCTGGAATTTAAGGGGACATTTCTGAGGAGACAATGAGCAGGCTCCTCCCATTTTCTTGGCAGCAGGGCAAGTGAGAGTGATCCAGTGTATTTTCACACCTTCTGGGCTGGAGGAACATCTGTGGAGTCAAGTGTGCAGGTTTTTCTGAAAAACATTCCCTGTGAGTCACCTGTGCCTCCCTTCCATCCTGTCCTGCCCTCGCATTCCCTCCATCCCTGATCAGTTCTTTCAGCAACTTGAGGGTGGGGACTTTGAGCAGCTTCTGCAGTAGCACAAGCAATCTACATTTTAAAGTCTTTGTGAGCTCAGCAGCCCAGTCTGAGCAGAGAAAGGGGGCGATGCGCTGTGCTCCAGCGGCTGGAAGTGGCTTCTGTCCCTTCATTGTGTGCTGGCAGAAATGTGCGTTTGGTGGGCTGGGTTTGATTTGTTTCTAAAATCGTTAGATAATAGCCACTGCTACAACCCGAAAATACCCCTGACAGCGCTGGCCTTCTGTCCAGTGAGTGGGGTCTGGCACCCATGTGCCTATCAGCAGAGGCCTGCACGGACACATCGTAGTGTGTCCCCACCATGGAAGTGACCCTGGGTATGATGAGGACCTGGTGACTGAATGTGCCTGGGATAACACCGATGAGCATCTTACAAATGTAAACTGAGCCACAGGAGTGGACAGAAAAGTACACACTGTGTGATTGCCTTTGTACACGTCACAGAATCCAGGGAAACTAAGCTATGCTGTTAGAGGTCAGGGTAAGGATGACCATGGCCTGGTTGGTACCAGGTGGTGACCTCCTGTGGTGCTACTGACCTCTACTCTTGCTCTGGAGCTGGGGACATGGGAGAGTATCTTGTGAGACTTCAAAAAACTACATTCAGTAAATGGGCTGCACGTGTATGCTGCATGTGTGTGCCGTGTGCTGCATGTGTACTTGCCTACACATGTCTGAGGTTTAACAATAATGAGCAGCGAGGGCTGGCACTGCCATGGGGGAACCCATGGAAAGGTAGGTCCACATGGACCTCTGGAAAGGAGAGGCCCTTCTCAGACACACTGTCCTCTGCCCGGTGATGTTTCTTTCCTGCTTGCAGCTCTGTTTATGTTTTTTCTCCTTGGCTGTGACAAGCTTGGGGACAGGAGAGGGTGGCCAGGGCCGATTGTGATGGAATCCCTGAGTGGTTCCCACTGCGGGACCATAGCTTTAAAGTCACTAATAAAGGAAAATGAAAAAGTACTTTTGCTGTTGTTGTTTTCAACATTGAGACTCCAGATTATCCAGAACAATGACAACCCCTAAGAATGTTTGTGCTTGAAGTGGAAGACCCAGGGTTCTTCTAGCACATCCACCGAAGGACAACGAGATCGGAGTGTAAGAAGGGGAAGTGTGAGGGAAGCCGCAGGCCCTGGTTCTATGGGCAGAGACCTGGGGGAGGCCAGAGAGCCAGCCAGAGCCAGGGAAACAGAAGGGCTTCCAGCTGCTCGCTTTTTTGAGGTTGTAACACAGGATTTACTACTATTACTATAGTTGGTTTGGTTCATGAAAAACTGAACCTCTTAAGAGGAAGAATTAAATGTTTTTTTCTGTCTGAAACCCTACAAAAAGAGCCATTCTCCTCAGATAAAAAAGAACCAACCAATTGAAAACTTTCACTTCTGTGTTTCTGTGCTGAATCTCAAGTGCACTTAGGAAAAACACACGGAGGCACACAGACCTATTTTAAGAGCCACAGGTATTTCCACACTGGTGCTTTGACCTATTTCTAGATCAGAAACTGGACGGCAGTTCCACAAAGCCCACCCTGCCTGGTGCTGGCTCTGCATGGTGGCTGAGGAAGAGCCGGCTCGGAACTGGCAGGAAAGGCACTTCTGTCTTTGCTCTGACAGGACGAATGCCAGGGATTTACTAAGTTGTAGCGTCTACTTCGACATTATACGCAGAGCCGGGATTGGAGCTTAGCCCAGTCTTTTCTGGAAATGATTCCTCTGAAATCAGGAGATCTGCTTAAAGAAAGACATGTAACTGTGTGCTCCCTGGCATCTGGCATCACCACCGTCGTCTGTGGGTGTCTTTGGTGAGACGTTGTCTGGAAGACCCTGACAAGAGCTCCGTTCTCTTCCAGAGTATGATGGAGAGAGCACGTCTCTGCGTGTACCCACCATGGGAACCGTTTCATTCCCTCCACCAGCAGGGCTACGTAGGAAGCGATTTCACAGACATTCAAATCTGGGTGCTTCCCACAGAGAATCATAATCCTGGATCTTGAAATCAGCATCTGGACACCCTGCTCCGTTAGTTGCTGGCCAGGCGGCTCGCAGCCTGGGTCACCTGGCTTACGAGCCCCCCAGGCCTGTCGTGAAGTGGGGCTGCCAGACAGAGCTCCAAGGACCCAAGAGGGCATCTCCAGGGTTGGCGCCTGCTGCGATTATTGCCGCACCCCCTCAATTTACACACCGTGCTTCCACAAATAAGGTCCGATTTGATATTTGCCAAAGCTGAAAAGTTGAAAACCACGGACCTATTCGAGGCCCTCATTTTACCAGTAAGAAAACTGGGCACAGAGAAACATGCTGATCAGGGATTTCCAAACAGAAAGACAAGCAGTTAGCCAAGAGCTGCCGACATCGGAGCAACATGCACACTGAAAAACCGGTGATCGATTCAACAAGTGAAGCGAGGTCGGCCAGCAAAGTGTTCATCATAATTAACATATTCAAGGAGATTAGAAAATATAAATTATCTGTAAAACAAAGAGTTTGTTATGAGAAAGAACTGTGTAACTTTGAAATTTTAAACATGAGTATTAGTGAAACCTCAATAAATAGATGAAATTCCAAAACAGACCTAACTGAAGAATGAGCTAAAAGATTAGGAGGATTCTTCCAGAATGTTTGTAAGGACAGATCAAGAATGAAGGTCAGAGAGAAAAGGGGACACGCAGAGGGCAGAACCAGCAGCGCCAGGAGAGCAGAGCACCCAGGGAGGAACGCCATCAATTAATGAATAGAAGGACATCGATTAGAAACGTTTCAGCCCTCAGCAGGGCTGGCCTCACAGCTGTGTGGCCTTTGCATCGCATGGGGCCCTAAGCACAGAAGGGTCTCCGCTTGGTCCAACACCCTGAGGTCACCTCCCTGAAACTGTGGATTTGGTCTTTGAATGGTATTTTTTAGATGAAGTCCCTGTGACAATAGAGCATGTGTGTGGGCAGGGGAGATGACAGGCATGCTGGTGTCTGCCAGGTCCTCGCTGCCCTGTTCACAGTCTCGATGTGCACAAGCACAGAGACCCTCGGACCCAGGGAGTGAGGAGTTCAATAAGACGCAGGGTGAGCTCAGCTGAGCTATTACCTCTGCAGCTGAGCGAGTGGAGCCATGGACTCTCTGCAAAGGCACGCTCTCCACTCGAACGGGATCGTGCTTCCAATGCAGAAAGAAGCATTGGCTTCTCAGGAACATAAGTACCCAAGGCCTGTCAGTGCCCTGTCCTGGCCTCTCTCCCCCATGTCTCCTTGTGCCTGCCTCGCACTTGCTCTGCCAGTAACGCGCAGAAGAAACAGGAGCAACGGGAAGGCCCGCCCCGCCTCCTCCCGAAGTCTCTCCCTCCGCCTTGCCGAACCGAAGTGTCGCAAAGTGGACTGGAAAAGGTGGACTTAGTCCTGGGTGGCATTTCTGCTGCTCTGGTAAGAATGGAATACCCAGGCATGTCAAGCTACAAAACAGAAACTGTAATTTCAATGGTTCCTCACGTGAGTTAAATGCTCTTGTGTCTGAATTTAAAACTGGCATTGCACAAAAAGGCGAGTGCTAAAATTCATGCCAGTAATAGAAAATTTTAACTTTATTTGGAATGGCATAAAATAACAAAAATACCTGGCAAGTCTAGAAGAGACTGTGGAGGAGAGGGAAAGCTTTCTTTGGTAACTTTAAGTTGCCCTGCTTTCTGAACAAGAGCCTCACATTTCAATTTTGCATGGTCCCTGTGAATGAAATTTAAAAAGCCTGGCAAATTCAGAGCAGAATACATTTTCAAAACATTTATTTTATAACTTTAAAGGTAAAGCAGACTTTTTGAAGTTTCCAGAGAGAACGAGAAGAGGTCATTTACAAGAAACAGGAGTGCCCATGAGGCACAAGTGAGTGGGTAAGATCTCCGATAAGGCCACGGAGGAGTGGGGGAGTAAGGGCAGTGGAGGGTGACCTCCCCAGGCCTCCCCACTCAGGGAGGTGGTTTGGATGGGGCCCAGAGCCTCTGAACACCTAAACGGTTCTCAGGAGCAGCCCAGGCCAAGCCTCGTCTTTGTCTGGCCTAGAAAGCAAAGGAGGTAGAGAAGATAGCAGCCTGGGCGGAGAGTGGGCAGGTTGGGAAAGCCCCTGGGCGTCTCCTCACGGAGCCAGGCAGGGTTCCTGGGATGTGCGGAGAAGCTGGGCTGTTCCTCAGGGCTGTGGGTGGCGGCCCCTACTCCCACCTCCGGACACCCCTGGCCCAGCAGAAGGCTCTGGGGGCCAAAAGGCCAAGACAGGCTGTGACAGACATGGCCAGAACTAACCAATATTCATGCTGCCTGGGAGACTCAGGCTGCCTGTGTCGGCAGATGGTCAGGATCAGTTCTCCATGCCCTGGGCTCACTGGTGGGTAAACACACACCTATAGACACACAGTGATACCTAGAGACACACACAACACAAATATATAAACATACAGACAAACACATATCTACAGACACACCCATGCATACACACATAGACACAGAGAAACACACAGGCACACACAAACACACAGACATCTACAGAAAGACACAAATTCACATACATAGATGTACACACACATTGTCCCTGTACATACACAAACACACAGAACAACAAACACATGTACATACATGCACACACACTCACAAACATGCAGGCACATACACAGCAATGGAAATTTCTCATTTGGCCCTTCAAATATGGAATTATTATGCAAACACTTGGGCCAACTCCTGCCTATGTTAGGAGCTGATAAAGGACCAGGGAGCTGGGCTTCTGCCTTTCATCCCATCCCTCAGTTCCCCTGGGGGAGGCACTCATGAGCAAGCCTGGCCACGTCCTCCAGGAGGAGGGATGCGTAGCAACGGCACGCTGGGACAAAGTCCAGCAGGCTGGGTGCCTTGGCCAGCGCTGGGCTCACTCAGCTGAGCTTCCTGTACTAGTCCAGGATGAGGTAGGGGAGGGAGGGGGGCGCATTGGGAAGGGACAGAAGCCCACTCCTACCTTCCAAGGGCCAACAGCCTAATGTCTATGAACATGCACCTCCAACTGGCTGTAACATTGTGTTCCAGGGACCGTGAGAGCTGAGGGGATGTGAGGCAGTGGATGGTGGCTGTGGAAGGAGGGAAATTTTGATGAGGAAAGCTAGCTGCTTGGGCTGGAAGAGCAGGAGCAAGGCCAGGGTGGGTGGGGAGGATGGGCTCCCAGCCACAGACCCTGAGGATACACAGGGGAAAAGACTGGGAACTGGTGTCTGTGCTGTGGGAATTGTGTGCATTTTGAATATATTTCCTGGATCTCCAGTGGGGGGATATAATCAACAGAGATTTCCATGCATATTCAATCACAGGGCACCTCTTTTTCCGACGAGCAGAACGCAATCTGGAAAACACTGCTGGGAGCAGATGGCAGAGGCTGTTGGGGTCACAAGGCAGGTGACAGAACAGGAGCATCCTGATTCTAACGTAGCACAGCTGGTACACCCGTCAGGTCCATGGTGAATGGAGCGGGAAAACCACGAGTGGTTTAAAAGGGCCAAAAGCAGGGAGGGAGCAGGCCTAAAGCCCTTTTGCGAATACCTCCTGGTGGAATGTGCAGCCCAAGCATGGGGAAATTGAGGACAAAGTCCATTGGTTTGGGGTCTGCGTGCCTGTCCTCTGGGTGGTACTGTCCCTAGGCCTGCTGTCAGTTAGTGGAAGGAGGTGAAAGAGCAAACACACAGAAAATACATATCTTTTCATCAGCCTAGAAGTGTCACTCATTACTTATCTTGATGCTTTTCAAATATTTTCTTGGATGTGTCAGGAGGGGGCTTGTCTTTGGCTCTGCTTCCTGTTTGGAAATCGAGGAGACAGCAGCTGGCCCTGGGTGTGCTCCCCTCCCCAGGGCAGGCCCGGGAGCAAGTGCGCTCTGAGTAGATGTGGTGAGGCCCCAGCCGTGGTCCAGACCCATCTTAGCATCTTGGGTCTCTGACAGAGGGTGCACTAGACCTGGGGGCCTGTGTCACGTCCTGGGGACATGCACCCTGACAGGCCTAACTCTCCAAAGCACGGACTGTGCAGTAGATCCATTGTTTTCACACCTCCCTGTAATCAAAGGCCTGGGCTCTTCAAGCTGTTTAAGGGACCCATATGTCTCTGCTACGGGGGTGATGTCCAGGAACACATGACATGTCCTCTAGTTCCCAAGAACTCCAGGCCTGGGTGAGGGGCCTGACCAGCTCAAATTCTCAGCATTCACCTCCAAATGGGCACATGTCAAGGCACGGTGGACGGGGATGAACGTGTGCCAGGAAGGTCTTTAACGAGAGGACACAAACTTTCCCAGTCCCTTCACTGGCCACTGCCTAATGGTAAAGATTAGAAACTGCTTCCCTGAGTAGAGGAAGCAGCTGCCAACCACTTACTTTGGAAATAAATCACTTACCACATCTTCTTACACCTGTCAACATGTGATTTCTAATAGTGCATCTCGTTGGTGTGGAACCTGAACAGCAGCCGCCAGAGTGGAGTTCTTGCTCAGGTGTGGGCTGCCACCTAGTGGACACTTAGGGAGCAGCCGCGCTGTGTCCGCCCCGGTGCTCTGGGGCACCTAAATATCCACTGTGACCTCTGCCTCCTGCCAGGGCCAGACCAGCCCACCCCTCTTCTGGAGACTCGTTGTGATAGCCATCTCTCCCTTATTTCTCTTTTTTTTCCTCCCCTCTCACCGCCTACAAAAGGCTGAACCCAAATATAGGAACCCCCTGCGGAGAGGTTACCCAAGGTTGACCTTTGCACAGGTAGACTCAGGCCCTGCCCTCTGCAATTCCGGAGGTCAGCCCCTCCCCCTTAGCCCAGTAGTTCTGCCCTGGCCCCCAGAGCTCCAGCGGAAGTTCAGTTTGGCCTCATCACCTGCTGGATCAGTAGATTATTATAATGGAGTGCCTTGGGGCCCCGGGCTGGGCTTCATTCTGAACTGCCATGTGGTGGTCTCAGAGGGGCCTACAGTATGTGCCAGGCAGTGCCCCCCTGAGCTGTGCTGGGCAGTGCTCCCCTGAGCTGTGATGGGCAGTGCCCCCCCTACCACCCCTACCTCCCCAAGCCATGGCATCATGCAGAGCTGCCCCCTAGTGGTCAGAGCTGAGGGACCACACCTGGCTCCCCTGCTCTTCAGGCTCTAACCAGTCTTCACAGAGAGCATCTCTTCAGCTCCTCCCCACAATCTGCAGGTGCATGACTGTAACTGCTCTAACACCTGAAGCAGGGCTCATGGAAGGGACAGTGGGAACTGGGGCTGGGTCCAATTCCACTGGCTACAGACAGGCTGGGGGAAGTCACCCCAGCTCTGGGCTCCAGCCTCCACCTCAGTCCTTCTTGGCAGGGTTGGGATTCATCTTCACTGGAGCACAAATCACCTGGGGTGCCCTTCAGATAACAGGTCCAGTCCTTCCTTTGGCACTAGGGCCCTTACCGTTGTCTGTTTCCTCTGTCTTTACGAGTTCTTTCTCTCTTTCTGTTTCACACACACTTGTCTGAGTACCAGGATTTTGGCAACATTTCCTTTGACCTCCAAAGCCCTCAGGCTCAGGCTGTTTCGCATGGGAGGGGGCTGGGGTTAGAGATGAGCACACTGGGGTTTCCAGGGCCTTGTGGGGTCAGAGGGTAAAGCCAGAATATGCTGACTAGACTGGGCATGATTGCCCCACAGATCTGGCTGGAATGTTGAAACCCCAGTCATGTGGCCCTGGGGAGGCAGGTCCCAATGACAGCTAGAGAGCCACAGGTTGTGGGGTGCTTCAGCTCCTCCTCAGGGATAAATTCAGGACGCTGGAGACCACCTTCATGGCGGCCTCGTTTCCTAGATCCTCTGCAAGGACCTGATCTTCGGTATGGTGACACACACAGGTACTTGGTTAGGGCTCCAACTTCCGGCTGGGGACACAGCACCACTTCACCCAAAGTGCTCAGGGTGAGGCTGGCACTGCTGTCCGGGATGTGCTGAAGCCACCACAGCTAGGTGAACAGAGCAAGCCCCCCAGGAGGCTGCAGCTTCATTGTGTCCTGTGGCCTTCAGAAGTTCTCCTTGTCAGCTCACAGAGGGGCCTCGGGCCCACTTGGGAAGAACCGTCAGGCTGTCAGCTAGAACCTCTGTGAGCTGAGAGCAAGGCTCTGGTCTGAGCCCCGAGGGGACCCAGCCACTTCCAAGCACTTGAGATGAGCCAGTGAATGAAGGACAAAGCATCCTTTGCACATTGTCGAGTGGCTGAGCCACATCTCTCAGATTTGTGTGCTGAAGTCCTAACCCCTAGTGCCACAGAATACAACCGTATTTGGAAATAAAGACATTGCAGGTATAATTAGTTAAGATGAAGTTACAGGAGAGAAGGGTAGTCGCTTATAAGAAGGGGAAATTTGGGCCCAGAGCCAGACACACACACAGAGAAGCCCATGTGAAGACACAGGTAGGAGATGGCTGTCTACATGCCTAGGAGAGAGGCCTCAGGAGGAAGAGGCCCTGCAGGCACTTCGATATCAAACTCCCCAGAACCAGGAGATGATCAATTTCTGTTTACGTCCCTCGGGCTGTGGGCTTTGCCAGGCAGCCCTGGGATATGGCCACACAGAAATGCAGACCTGGTGAAGGCTGGGTGCCACTGGCCTCAGGGAAGAGCATGTGAAACGTGGCCTTGGGCAGAACCTGATGGCCACGTCCAGCTGCAGACATACACAGGTGCAGACAGGTGCAGCACAAGCGATCTAAAGACCCTGTGAGATGTGGACTACACCTTGTTGTGCGTGTGGACTCCAGGGTGGGCTGCCTTCTCAGCATCTCTGCCTCTGGGCCACATATGAGACCCGGGGCACTCAGCAGTGGGGTGGGACATTTAGGGGTGGCAGCAAACCAAGGATGTGTCCATCCTCTCTATGAATCTGGCCTTGGTTCCACCCACAGGTGGCGAGGCCTGTGGAAAAGGAAGGTGAAAAATGTGTTGGGCAGGAAGGGCCTCCATGTAGCCTGGTGATGTGCTGATGGGGGCTGAGCTCCAGATGGGGGCCAGCCTGGGGCTGCAGAGGGAGAGGTGAGGATGCGGGCAGAGCTCACTGCGGTGTGTCCCTAGAGGGCTGCCTCCCGTTTGGACACTGCCTGTCTTCCTCTTCCCACTCCACCCACAACCTTCTCTTCCACTACCCCTCTCTCCTTCCCTCTCTCCCCTTTTCCTTCCCCATTTTCTCTCTCTTGTCTTCCTTTTCCTTCTTTTTCCTCTCTCCCAGCTTCTCTCCATCATACTGGCTGTTGGCAGAGGCAGATGCTCCAGGAAGCTAATGCAGGGTCATCCTTGGGGCCCAAGTTTGCACGGGCTTCTTCTGAGATCCCCGTGAGAAGACCTAGCAGTGCAGTCACATTGTTAAAATAAAATTTCCCAGAGTAAGAAGTTTTATCTGCAATCTCTTAAGACAGATGTCTCTTTCCATTTCCTGGGCAGCACTGGAATAGCTGAGGGCACTGTTCAGATTCTCGAAAAGAAAAGACCAGCTAGAGATCCAAATGCTGGCCCATGAGATGCATTTCTGTGATTTCCAGTCCCTCCCACACACACGTAGTTACTCCAGCCGTCCAGTGCCCCAAGACCACCACCTACTTTACTGAGCACCTAGTTTGAGATGGGAGGTGGCAGGTGACAGGTTTGTGTCCTCTTGCCCTAACACTAATAGTATGGGGTCTGCTCCTAATACCTAGGCCAAGTCTTAGCTCTGTGGACGGCGTGAGAGATGCTTAGTTCCCTGTTTGAGGGAGTAGCTCATCCTAGACTCCCAGGATGTCTGAACTGACCCACGTGGAGCCCTGCTGGGTATCTATAAGGGATTTGCTTCTGGCCAAAAATATCTTGAGTTTTGCTCACTGCTAGGCACCTCCAAGCCACTGGGGACACAGGTGCTAGTCATGGCATTTGAGCTGGGATTTTCTGGTTCTTCTCCTGGGCAAGGCCTGGATGCTACATGTTTCTCTGAGTCCTCCTGGGCAAGGCCTGGATGCTACATGTTTCTCTGAGTCCTCCTGGGCTGACCATGGCTCCTCCTCAGGTCCCCGCTGACCTGTTCCCAATTTTTCTGACTTTAGGGGGAGAGAGAGAGAGAGAGAAGCATGAAGCCTGTTCCCAGTTCTGCTGCCGATCTTCTGAGCCAACGTGGATGGGCTACTCTGACACTGACTCCTCTGTGCCATAGATCTCCCTGTGTTTTCATGGAATGTTGAAACCCCAATCACGAAAAGCTGATGACGTTTCACAGTGAAGGCAAAAGAGACAGCTTTTCTATCAGCCCAGAGAACTCAAGGCCCTCATCGAGGAGCCAGTGTGGAATTACTGGGACATTCAGTGACCCAGTGACATCAAGCCAACACCACTTGACCTTGAAGGGAGAAACCCAACCTGCTAGAACTCAGGTCTGGCTCTGACCCTCAACTTCCTGTCCCAAGTCTGCAAATTGTCCCAAGTCACCCACGTCAGAGTGCGAATAAGGAGCCCAAGTGACTGGCCACACAAGCGCAATGGGTTGCAAGTCTTACCTCCTGGTGCACTACTGAAGATTCTCACTGCCTGACTTCCCTGTGTCCACTCCGGATCGCTGAAGCCGTGCCCGGGGATGGACTGGCAGCCAGACCCAAGAACCAGTGATGTTTTACAAAGAAATCCAGGTCGTCCTTTTTTTGGGTGCTCTTTTCCATGCTGTGGCCTTTTCATTTGTAAAATAAGTAATCAGTAGTAACAGTGATCTCAAAAGCTGATTGTTTTTGGACTTAAATTGGCAAATATACCTGAAAATGCTTTGCATACTATAACATAGTACGCAAATGCACTTTTTATTACAGAATGTTCAAGAATAACACTGCACAAATCTAATCCCCCCAAACAAGCTAAACCATTTGCATGTGTGAGCAATGCCCTGGGCATTCACATGCTGTTCTGTGTTTTTATTAGTCAGCCCTTTGCATGCCCGTCAGCCCAGTGGTCAGAGGCACAGTGAATGGCGGCAATGGGCATTTGTTCTCTGACCCACCTGCTCCCTGGGTGCTTTCCAAAGGCTGAGAGTAGGAAGACAAAGACTCACAGCCACAGATTCTAATGTCACTCTCAGGTGGCGTGGTCTGCTTTTTCCCCTGGTGAAGCCTGCAAGAGTCACCAGTGGCCCAAGGCCTGTGACCACTTGGGCCGGGGCTGGCTGGGGTGTGAGGAACTGTGGGTCTGGTGCCCCTCCTTAAGGCCACTCACCCCTCAGGGAACCGGTGAGGGATGAAATGTTTGCTGTAAAGCCCGCTCTGCAGGTTAGGCCTCTTCTGGGGGAAGGGCAGGCAGTCACGGCAAAAGCCCAAGTTCCACTGAGAAAGGGCCTGAGGGTCTGAAGAGGGCCCTCCCCGCCGACCATGCTCTCCTGCTCTCTGTGTGCCACCTTTTGTCTGGCTGTGCTCGAGGGTGCTGTGCCCAGCACCCACCCTGCCCTCTGCCCTTCCAGAGGACCCAGAACAGGGGTTCCCATGAGCACAGGAAAAGTAGACCTTTCATTGTGAGTGGAAGTACTTGGTTCTTAGGAAGATTAAAGGAGAAGTACATCATGCCCTAGGTCTAGACCCACAAGAGGAGGTTGGGAGGGTTAAGTGCAGGGACTGTTAGCAAGTGGGGACACTGTGAACTACGTGGGTTAGTAATAGAAAGTTATGTTTATGTTGAAAGAGTATCAGAAGTACAAGATCTGAGAGAAAAAAGGCAAAGATGTCAGTTTGACACAGAGTCACACACACACACACACACACACACACACACACACTTGGGAACTGTTACAAAAAAGTACAGCCCCCATTGCCAGTCATTGGGCCCTGTGTCTCCAAATTACAACCCACAGAAGTAGGAGCTCTGAACACAATGAACTCAGTGGCACGTCAGGGCACTACCTCACCCTAAATGAGAAAGCAGCCTGTGGGAGACCGTTACTTAGTGCACGAGTATGAATGCAGAACATTAAGGAGCGGAAATCTTACTGACTTTAAGAGAAGTGTGTCCCAGAATGAACAAATGTCTAAATGTTTTGATTGCAGAAGAAAGTTGATTAAAATGGCTATTTGTTCACTGCTGAGCTTTAAGGCGGAGGAATCCCCTCAGCTCTCCATCCACCTCAGGAGGGCGGCCTCCTCTCTGGTTGAGCGGAGCTCACTGGGGTCCTGGTGTGCCGGGGTCTGTTGTGTTGCTAGCTCACCTCCTTCCTGCACATAAGCACACGAGGTACAAAGTGGAGGTCGTTGGATTGGCTTCACCAAGCCTCTTGTTTTCTTTTTGGTTCACAGTTAAATGTCGACAGAAGACAGAGGGGGCAGGTGGTGGGATGGGGGCCGACTGGGCAGCTGACGGATTCTAGGGCAGCAGCGTGCGGCTATGGAGCACATTCAGCACCAGAGGCCGTGCCCTACCAGGAGCTTTCAGCTGGGAGCAGATGCTGCCCTTGATGTTCTCCGAGAGCCTCAGGTGCATTGTGAGATTGAAAACGACTTCCTGAGCGCTGCACGCAGGAGACTTGCATCGTCCAATGAAATCATGTCTTTCGGCACAATCCACTTGATAAGGACTTAAACTTAGCAAAATGATTTTCCTGATATGTTTCCTTAGCTGTTCACTCCTTTGAGGCCCAGGCCTCTCCTCTGCCCCTGAGCAGGGAAGGAAGGAGTGTTTACACCTCTGTGATTTATAGAAAATCACAATGTCATTTGACATAAGCTGTGGAGTAAAAAACCGTCCCAGACACTGGGTCTTTGTACAAATGAGGAAGAGTTGTTACAAACAACATGCATTTTTCACTCATTGTTCCATAGTTTAATGACAGTCATGGGAAACAGAGTCATTCAAAGCCCTGACAGATTGCAAAGGCATGAAGTCTTATGATTCATGGCTTTGGTTCAATAACACCTACTGAGAAAAACAGCTCCTGGAAATGTCCCCAGCTGAGTAACATGTGGGCTTACAGCGTTACCTGGTCAGCAGATGCCCCCCTGCTAGCACAGGCAGCTAGTTATTAATAAAAGAAGGGAGCAAAGGGAATCAGATATTAAGGAGCCAGTTTGCTTTACCAGGAAGCTACAGCTTCCCACACTCCCTAGGGGATTGCAGCATCATCTCTCCAAGGTGATTAACACCCATTCCTTCCCCTAGGTAGGGAGCAACCCACCCTCTAGTACTGGATTGTTGGGGGTAACAGGGGGAGGGAAGCACATGTGCATTGGGAGCCAAAATGGTGACCATAGAAGGATTTGTTGTAGGGGGTGGACCAACTGAAAGTCGTCAAAGCTTGAGAAATTGATTGGGAATTGTGAAAATGCACCTGGTCCTTCCCAAGCCCAACATAATATAATTCCAGGGAACAAAGCCCTTCCCTCTTGCCAGTCACACATCATGGCCCCGTTCACTCACATGTTCTCTCCATAGCAACCATGGGGGTGCAGCAGCACTGTGGGGGCCTGTCAGGCATGTGGGCTCCGAAGGACTAAGCTGTAACATGAAACAGAAATTCTGGACCCTAGCCTTCATTGTGGCCTTGATAAAGGCAAAATTGGACTTTTCCCACAGTGGGACGGACGGAGATGGGACACTGGAAACCAGGGGGAGCTTTCTATTTTCCCTCGAATAAATCTTGCCACACCACAGTCTCACATGCGTGGGTCCGTGGAAGGCGGTCCCTGCGATCATGGGAAAGAACACAATTTCCACAGGCAGCAGTGTCAGGAGTGAGTGTGGACAAGTGTGGATGTGCCGAATGGGAGCTCCAGCCATGCTGGTGTCCAAGTGGACACCGACTGCGCTGAGGGGTGGTGGCTCTGAGAAAGTGCTCTTTCTTCCTCTGGGTCAATATTGTAAAACGACAAAATAGTAAGTGACTGGCATTAAAAGGAGCTCTTTTTAATGAAACGAACGTCGTGGGTGGCCCTGCTACATCACAGGGCTATCATATCTTTTTTCTTTTAAAGGAAAAGTTTATTGTGTGTGTGTGTGTACGTGAGTTCGTGTGGGGACAGGGGAGAAGGGGGCACATGATCTGCAAACAAGCAATGTCTGAGAACCTGATGGGCTGGGTTTTCAGCGAATGGCTGAGCAGTTTCCATCTGTTTCCTTGGCTGAGTTCAAGGACAGGACAGTATTACCTTCCCAGAAGCTCCCAGCGCCCTCCCCAATGTAGAGATCCCTCCCTCCTGGGCGGTTAAGTGCAGTGTGTCCCATTGAGAAAGGAGAGCAGTCCGTTTTGCTAATAGGCATTGAGCAAAACGATGGTTCTGTGGTCAGAGGGGCCAGACAAGTGTCGAGGTAGCAAAATGTGAACACAGGTCTCTGCTGCGAGACTCCTGGAACTCTGAGTGGGCAATGGGCACGGAGACCCCAGTGGGAGGGGACTTGGAGTTATCTAGCCAGGGCACGAGCTGCGTGCACAGCACAGTTCTGTCCTCCAGACTCACATGCACTGGAAGACACCCGTGAGGGAGTGTTCTGGCTTCTCTCTGGGCAGAAAGAAGGGCTGGGGCAGGGGCCTGAGGCCCTCTGCTGGGCTCATACCTGAGAAAATGCCCCACTTTAAGGGACTGGCTGTCCCTGAAGTAGGGACGAATTTCCATCCGGAGACAAGCAGCCCGTGGAGAGAAGGAAACAAGTGCCGCCTAAAGCAGAAGACCCCAAACAAAATCAGGAAGAGCCAGACCTCATTCCGGCTCTCAGAGTGCTTCCTTCTTTCCTGGGAAGGACATGTTCACGGGTGTCGACCCTTCCTAACCCTGGAGAGACAAGCATCAGCCTCAACATCTCTCTGTGCCCGAGCTCACTGTGTGCTAAAGCCACCTCCTTTTACCTCTTCCTGTGGTCACCAGGTGCAGGACAGTGGTGGTTTCTGCCCCTCCCAGGGGCTGAATGTCCCAAGTCCAAGGTCAGCTCCTCTCCTAAGCCATCTCACGGTACCATCTGCTGGTCTGCAGAATCCCCACTGGCTGGACCACCAGTGGCCTTGGGGTCCAGACCGAGGCTCCCACTGACATTGTGAGGATATGGCCCAAGCCTTCTGTTCCTGGCCTTACATTTATCAGTGCGGGTTCATAGGCAACCCTCACCTACAATTGTGCAGATTGAGGCTGAAGTCCTGCGACTCTTCCAGATGGGTGCTGGAGACCCAGCTGTCTGTATGGTACTCCACGTCGCACACGCGCTCCTGCCCTAGGAGCTGTGCGCCAAGTGGCTGTCCGTCAGCCTGTGTCCTTCCCATCTCAGCGCTATCCGTTTCAGGGCTCCCAATGGAGCCGGTCCCTCCAAACCTCTGCCCACTGGGTCCAGGGGACCTCCAATGGGCCTGGGGGTGGGAGGAGCTGGCGGCCAGGCAGAGTGGGCGGAAGAGAAATGAGTACAGCCACTAGCACATGCTCCCGGGCAGGACAACTGCCCCACATGGGCACTTAAGTTGTCCTCTGAAAGAAGGTTCAGTGTGGTGTGTGTGCACACGTGGTGTCTGTGCGTGTGAGTGTGTGGGCATGTGCATGTAACCTCCCTCAAAGGAGGTGACGGGGGCTCTGGAATCCCTCCCTAGGCTCCCCAGCACTCTGTGGGCTATCTTTACAGAGCAAAGCAAAGCTCACAGCCTACAGCCCTGCTTTGGGCCCTTTGGCGTTCCTGGGTCCCGTCAGTCACCTTCCATTAGGGCACAGCGTGGGCTGTCAGGCCCTCCTGGGCAGATCCCACGCTCACAAGTGGAGGACCATGACAACCAGGGCCCTCCTCGACTAGCCTGTCCCTTACGTTGCGGCAGGAGCTTACAGGCCAGCTCTGAGGGGCCTGCACACACCCATCGTGTCAGGACATGGCTGGGACTTATTTAAAAACAAACACACACTGCTTAACCCTGTCTCCTTGGTGGAGTGAGCCATCACATTCCACTAATGTCCATGAAAATGATCACAATTCAAAATTTTTATTAATTATCGTTTTAAAAAGTCCGGTGACAAAAAGCAGCTCTTCTGAAATACAAGAATACCGCCTACTTGGTTGAGCGCGCTCTTTGGGAGGTCAGGGTGAGGGGCGGGAAATCCGGCGGTCACCGTGTGTGAAACTCCGGGTGGAGCTGCAGCCCTGGGGTTACTTGCTGTGAATGTGAAGTCACCAGCCAGCAAATAAAAGCAAGGCGGGTGACACCAAGGACGGGGGACGGGCATGCTCCAATGAGACACGTGATTATTTTAACCACAGAATAGACTATGTTTCTGTTATGAAAAACTTTGATCCCACTAGGGGTCAAGGTTGTAGCCTCAGCCGTCAGTTGGTGCTGGTCTGGCCAGGGCAGCATGTCTGTCCAGAATGCACTGGAGTTCCCACTAAACAAGGACCAGAAGGTGAAGGCACATGGAGTAAGCCCAGACCCATATAAAGGCATGGCTAGAGCCGCAAGAAGAGCAGCATCCACGTGACAATCAAGCACAGGCCAGATGCCCCTACAAAGTCTTCACCTTCCAAAGTTGGCTCATTCACATTCTAAGTCCTTCTTCAATGAAGCTGCCTTTCCCTCTGTCCTCTGGAGAAAGCACACATTTCCACTGGAAAAGACTTCCACACACGACCACAGTGGCAATTCCACACACAGGGAACACCCGTACCACCAGGAGAGTCACAGGGGATGTGGAGGGCGGGCCCTCTGCAGCTTGTGGGCTGGGCTTCTGGGGGAGCCAGGCCCCTCCTCCCTATTGCCCAATCACATTTCAGATGTCCTTCATCACCAGAGTTTTGGAAGGGACAGAAAGCTGCTGGAGGGTAAGGGAAACACCCCTAGGAGGGAGCTGAGTGTGCGCCACCAGATTCCTGCAAGTGTGGCCTTTCCCACAGACACTCCGGGGACAGAAGAGGGAAGACGCCAGGACTCAACATCATGCCCGTTTTCTCAGATGCCATCACCGATGTGTGCAACCCTCCTTTCAGGGCCCTAAATCTACATGTCATCTGGCCAGAGATTGTCATTAATCTTTTTAAAATATTTTATTTATTTTTAGAGGGGAAGAGAGAAAGAGAGGAAGGGAAAAATCAATGTGTGCTTGCCTCTTGTGCACCCCCTACCCGGGGCTTGGCCTGCAACCCAGGCACGTGCCCTGTCTAGGAATTGAACCAGTGACCCTTTGGTTCGCAGGCTGGCACTCAATTCACTGAGCCACACCAGCCAGGGCTGTCATTAATCTTTTTAATTTTGGGGACTCTAAGTGTGTATTGCTACTGTTTTGAGTATCTGTTCAGCACACAGGGAACCTCTGTTTAACAAAATTATTAAACCACCAGGTAGCACAATTCTAAAGGGCATGGATGGTTTCTAAGAGTTTCTTTCTGAACAGAAGTTCTGTGAGGAGGTAATATCTTGTTCTGGCCAAGGGAGCGTGCCGACTGCTGCCTTCTCCATGTCTGGCTTCCCTTTGTTAGAAGCAGGCCCTCCTCTCCTGTTCATGGGCTGGGCATACACTTTAAACTGTCTCAGGCATAGCGGAAGGCAAGATGGTCCAAGTTTATGCCTTGATTGACCTAAGAATGATGTCTAAATAGCTCTGATTTTGAGGAGCCACAGCAAAACTGATTATCAATGGTCTGATGACTTATGTAAGATCAGACATTAGTGAAGGATTAACTAAGACTAGAAAATAAATCTTGAGTTTTGTATCTTCACTCCAAAATCACACTCAGTAAAGCCTATTTGTGGCAAGCATCAGAGCCTGTGACTTTATTATGAATTAATACTTTCTTCACAAACTCATCTGCATGCCCTTGGCCACCAGGGTGTCTCCCTGTGAACAAAGAAAAGGACAGGAATTCTGTCTGCACCCTCCCTTCAAGGGACACGAAGCGTGGGCCACACTGACTGCACCACAGCGAGAGCCCAGAGCCCCCGTCTGTCCTCGACGCACTCAAGATGACAGACATCCTTTCCCCTGCACGGTCTCCAGTCAGGTAGAATCTTCAGAGTCTGCGGGAGAGGCTTTCAGGGGCCAGTAGGCCAATCCTCCCAGCAGGCCACACTTTCCATGCAGACACAAGACTCTGGCTCAGAATACACAGAGCAAAGCAGTATCCAGACTTCGGTCCCTTTAACTGGCCACACTTCAGAAGCTGCACTGGTAGAACTTGATTTTTAAGCCTCAAGGCACTTTTACCATCCAGAAAGCTTTTCAGGGGCAGGGGTGGTCACATGGCCTGTTCAAGTGAATCCCCTTCTCTTGTCCCTTTCGGTCCTCCTCTGCTGCATCAGAGGGGTCATTGTGCCTTCTGGGCGCTGACAATGCAAGACAAGTGGCTGGATAGTATCTCCAGGCTGCCAGGGCCGGAGCAGCCCAGGAGCCAGAGAACTGGAAAGACAGCAAGGAAAGCTGAAAACAGATCCTGAAAGTAACCTGCCATGAAAACCGCTCAGACAAGAAGCACAAAGGAATTTAGCTGCTGCCCTTGACCCTCTTGTCTTTCTCCCACAGCTCCTCCGGGCGGGTTTGTTCTGTGGAGGGTATGTTCTCGGCAGACCTTGGGGAACCACAGTCACAGGCAAGTGCCCGTGAGAGCGGCTCTCCTGATGGGCAGAGGGGGACGGAGACGCAAAATCCACGCATTGGAGTAAGTTTGCCGGTGATGATTGATTGGCTCAGAGTCTGCACGAACAGGCGCAGGAGTCTTAGTTCACCACGTCATAGTAGTAATTGCGCAGCCGCAGTTCCACGGCTGTAAATCCGGGCCTGCTCTCCACGCTGGAAAGGAAAGACACGCATTACTATTCGTCATCACACAAGAAAAAACGTGCTCACTCCTGGGGCCTTCCCCTGGCCGGTGCGAATGCCTGCGCCCCCTGGTGGCCCCTCTGAGGCCTGCAGCTCATAGCACGTCCCTGCCCCCCAGCGGGGGTGGGGGTGGTGAGGGGGGGTGGGGGTATCAGAAGCCTGTGCAGAACCCAGTGTCAGGCCCATGCCAGACCTGCAGAACTCCATGTGCATTCAGCAAGACCCCAGGCGGCTCATGTCCCCCTTAGAGAAGTTTTGCACTCAAAGTCTGGACCTTTTAACCCAGAGACTGTCTCCTTGTGATCTAGCAAAACAGATGTGTCTGAAATACTTAGCTGGCCAATATGCTGCAGACATACCTTTAACGTTCGATTCATAACCTTGTTAAGAAAAAAAATAGACACAGTTTAAACCTTCCCTCTCCACACCCCAACTGGGTGGCTCTGGATTTCTGAAAATGTGCTGTTGTGAGTTCTTTTATTTTTAAAAATATTTTGTTGCTATTCTATTACAGTTGTCCCCATGTGGGCTCTTACTAAAACTTAAAACCTGTCGTGGCATGTCTGTTATACATCTTCACACAGCAAGACCTCACTTTCCTGTCACTTCTCAGGGGAGGAGCAACGTAAGTGAGCTATGGGAAAAAGGTCTTCGTAATTTGCAATCTCTAAACAAACTTTTACAGACATCTTTGAACTGGATCTGTCACAAGCAAGTATTTCTTAAAACTCTAAGAATGTAACCTTGTTTGGAAATAATTTTTCTTATTTTCCCCAAATCTTTGGCTATCTACAGCTTTCAAGAGCAAGCAAAAACTGCTTGAAAAAATCAGCCACCTGTGGTCACGGCTGGGGACTTGGGCCTCACTGTGGGGGCTGTGTCTCTGGACGCCAAGTTGTGCCCTAGGAGGGAATGTAATGGCCGAGCCCTGGGGTGCAGAACTACACATAGAAAGTTCCGTTCACAGAGAGCAGCCTCAGTCCTGCTAAAAGAGAGCACAAACTCCAGCCACAGGGACCTGAATGCGCAAAGAGCGTGTCTGAATCTTGTGCGTGTTTTATTCACTCAGCAGCTGAGCACCAAGAAAACTAATACAGAGAAACAGGAATACAGACGGGGCCTCAGGGAAGACACCTGGACAGGTGACTTACGGAACCTGTCCTTCACTCCAATGGTGAGGCTACCATGAGGAACCTAGGATGACCTTGAGCTTGGGCAGAGGAGGTGGCTAAGTGTCTTGTGGTAGGTCACTTCTTCCCACCCGGCCCAGAATGCTTTTTCCACACTTCCTCTTGTGCCCGATGTACCCCTTCTCCTCCTCTCATTTCCTGCCCCCAAGCTCCCCAACCTGCAGTTGTCAGGTGGAAAGATCCTTCCAAAAGACGCCAACATGGACCCTAACAGTAGTGTGACCCCCATGATCCTCTATTCCCATTCATAACTCCCCATGGTTTGCTCTACTGCCCCCGCTGCAATATGCCATCGCATGCATATGTGGGGGTTAACTTGTTTCATGTTTGCTTAATGACATCCAGTCCAAAATTGTGACCTCCGTGAGGGAAGCGTCAACTGCTGCTCATTCACACCTACTGACCGCCCTCACTAACTGGAGGGCAGTCAACAGGTGTGCCATTGATAAATCTAAATGTGTGTATTCATGTCTTTCCATCTAAATTTTTATTTATTACCTATCCTACCTATCCACCTATCCATCAATGCACCCAACCATCTATCTATCATGTATTGATTGATGGATCTATCATCTACCTATTACCTATAGATCTATTTACCTATCTACCTATTTTCTATCCATCTATCCATCCATCATCAATCCATGTATCTATCCATCCATCCATTCACCCTCCCTCCCCCCTTCCAACTACGTACATATGTATGTATGTATGCATGCATATATCTTCTATGTACCCACCTACCTTCCTACCTACCTCTCTATCTAAAAATCTGTCACCTTGGCAAAGGTGGCTGACTATTTCCAATGGAGGAAAACCTGGAGACTCTCCAGGGATCACTTGTGCTTGCTTCACTGAATCCACCAGGTTCTGGAATCCACATGTTCCCACATGTTTCCAGGCACCAGGCAACTATTTCATTCCTTCTGCAAACGACTACTTGCACACGAGGTCCTCACGCACACGTGCAGCAGTCTCCCGGCCTGTGTCCTCCGGCTCTGAATTGCCACTGAGCTTGTCTCCTTCCAAGGACACACAACAGAAGGCACTTATTTTATAGCTAACCGTTTACTGCCTGCTGCTCCTTCCTCAACTGCAGATTCCTCCAGAGACCTAGCCAGGGTCTCTGTGAGGTTTGCCGAGGTTAGGTCCCCAGGTTGTCAGACAGCTCCTGGTGCTTTTGAGTTCTCCTTGCTGGCCATGCCCCCCAGAATGTTTTGTTCTTTTCTTCCATTCAACTGTACGTCATTTAACTACTTATATTAAGACTGTCTCTGACTGTGTCTCCCTGGACAGCCTCCAACATTCCAGGCCATTACTAGAAGCCCTTTAAACCTCGGCAATACAGCTTACTGGGAAAAGAGAGTTTGAAAAGGAGCTGTCATTCATAATTGCAGGCACGGTCCACTGTTACTTTTTCTCCTCCACGGATACTCAGACGCTGCTCATTCCCAGACACCAGTGTAGAGCTCACTGGAAAGCACTCCTGGGGCTGGGGGTGACGGGAAAGGGCGCTGCCTGTAAGAATGCTCCTCAGACTGTGACTCGAACCTCCAGGTGGGAAAAGAAACGGGGAAGCAGTGTTTGCTGAAAGGGGGGTGTTCGCTCCGCCTCCAGTGAATACCGAGAACTGTTCCCTTCGCCCTGCCTCACGGGCCATCCTGGCAGCACAGCACCAAGAGCTGGGTGTGTCTCTGAGGGCAACGGTGGGCGAGCAGATGTGGTCTGGGATCCTGTCGCAGGAAGAGTGCTCTAGGCTGGTCGAGGCTCTCCTCGGCCCCCTGGCCCAGTGCGGGTGTGTCTGGCTGCCCTGTTCCTCCTACCACGGCTCACGGGCTCCCAGCGTGGCTCGCTCTGCCCAGCACAATGCCCAGCGCCTCTCCCGCAGCCCTGAGTCCCCCCCGCCCCTCTTCCACTCCTCACTGGTCAGCATCCACCACAAAGAACAGCAGACAGAAACAAACTTGTCAGTGTTCACATGAAGAGCAACACACTAACTTCAACTGTCTCCCTGGGAGTTCATTTGAAGTTCTTTTCTTTTCTTTTTTTTTTTAGAATGATTTAAAGTTCATTTTTCTCAGAGGAAGTGAAATCTTCCAAATGAAGCTGCAGGCAGGTGGAACAACTACCCGAGGGCATGCCCTCCCCAGGGCTTCGCACATCTCCTGGCCTGAGGGTCTCTTCTGCTCCCAGTGGCGCCTCACTGGCCACCAGGTCCCTAAGACTTGGCCAGGCGCACGGTGTACAATACCTACTAAAGCCAGGAAGGCCTGTGCTGTCTTCAGCAGCTTTGCAGGAACAGGTGCTATGGAGAGGACGTTGCCGGTCTGCCCTCATTCAAGGGTTCTGGGAAAGCCTCAGGTGCTCTGTCCTCCTGCTCCTGACTTTCAGAGGCACCTCAAGGCAGGACAGCTGGGGCCTGATTCAGCACAGGTGCAAGGTGACAAGGTCAAGGTCTGGATCAAGGCCTGTAACATCACTAAGGGGCCATTTGTCTTCTGTTTCCTGTATGACGCCACCCCAACCGCAATTTCTAGGATAGACCTTTCATGTCCATTTTGAAAATGGCTAGGACCTACCTGTCACTGACTCTAACAATTCCAGTTTGGGCACCGGGGGTGGTGGTGTGGGGGTTAGGCCAGACTTCAGAGACTGGACACCACCCTTCCACAATCTGTTTCTAGCCTTTCTCTCCTGCTGCCACTCTGAGAGCCTGGGTTCAGGAAGCTCCCCAGGGCCCAGACGGGTACCTTTGCCACAGAAAGGGCTTTTCTCTGAACAGGGTCAGCACCAGCAACGGGACATCCCTGCCCTCTCTTCTGAGGGCTCACCACGCTGCTTCTAGACAATAATGAAGTCTTTTACTTGCACTCCCAACTGTGCTGGGTGAAGGGTGCTCCCTGCAGTGTGGTGGAATCCCAAGCGGCATCCGAGATCACCTGCACTATCCCCCATTCTTAGCATGCTCCTGCATCTCCGACTGTGACATCTCAGAGCCAAACTGATCCCTGAAGCGTTAAAGCGATTGCAAGGACATGAGCTCCTCCCAGTGACAGACCTGCAGTGTGGCCGAGCTGCACAGGCAACGCCAGAAGTACAGACGGCACGGCTTGGGGCTCCCCTCAAAGCACTCACAGGCTGCCCCACCCAGGCAAGGTCCCCGATCCCCAGGTGTGATGGGTTTCCCTTGCCTGCTGACTGCCATAAGCTCATGTATGCTCCAGGCAGGATGCATGAGAGTGCGTAGGGCAGACTCCGAGGGCCACTGTTCCCAGGTCCAGGTCACTTCTCGGGCAGTGCCACCTTAGCCAATTCATCTGTGAGTCAGCCAACACCCGTGGCCGTGCCTCACTCTGAAAGGTGGTCGGAATTAGGAAAGCAGACCTTTCCCGCTAAGTGCCTCTGCCATCCTCTGTCACCCAAAACGGTACACAGCACTGGACCAGACTCTTAGGAACATCTTTCTGTTTTGACCACCTGACCACCCGGGCCAATATTGTCTACATTTAAATTCTGACATCCTGAAATTAGAGTAGTTGTCTAAACTTATTTTTTTCAGACTAAAGAAGTGAGTGGTCCAGAAAGCAAGACATTTTTCCCATGGTTTGTTCAGACCAGAAGACACCCCTGCCTCATGAAAAGACAGAGTTTATGCTTCTTTCAGTGCCCAGCCACTCCAAAGGCCTCCAGAGTGTCTGGATAAATCGCAGGAAGGGGCGGGTACTCACTCATATGTCCAGCACAGGTTCATCAGATCATACATCTCTCTCGGACACCCTGGAGGGCACCCCATCCTCTCTCCTTTCTCCAGCATAGCGGAAACTTCACTTCCTTTCATCCCCTAAAACATGCAAAATATACCTTAGTTTTTCAACATAGTATTCAGCAAACAAAGCAATAAATACACCCCACTCTCCCCAAAGAAACAAGAGTACATGAAGTGTGATTTCAATTCTAAAAAGAACAAAAACAGCAGCACCTAACCTAGGACCTAGAAGTTAGATGAGGTTGCCCCCAAGGGAAGGCATGTGTGAGGAGGAGGGGGGTTTGGGGTTTTGCTCTGTTTCCTCCTCTGGGGGCTGGTCTCATGGGTATGTCCCATCTGTGAAGGTTCGGCAAGCTGTACCCCAGCATTTGTGCACTTTTTGGTACGTGCATTTTGATTTTAAAGAAATCTAAAAAATGTAATGGGCTCCCAATTTGATATTGGAAACAGCCATTATTCCTACTTCAACTTTAATGCTGACTTGGTTATATTTTATGTATATCTACATGTGTCATATACAGTGAAAGGAAGACATAACATCAGTTAGCATGAAATATTTCTCTGGTACAGCCACTTTGGAAAGTGGTATGGGGCTTCCTCAAAAACTTAAGAACAGAGTCATCATATGACCCAGCAACCCCTTTTCTGGAAAAAAAAATTCTTTTGCAGTTGCAAATACACTGAGGTCGAATGAACTGCCCACTGTCAAAAGACAGCCAAAGACTCAGGAAGAATGCCCAGATGATGGTTTCCAGGAGCTGCCGGGAAAATCGGCGCTTCTCTGTTCTGAGGGACACATAATTAACCAGGACGTGACACAGTAATGGCTAACCCGATACGGCTTCTGTCCATAGGAAAACGCTTCCCACATCAACACCCCGAAGCTCCAGACGTCACTCTTGCTGGAGAACCTGTAGTAGTTGATACACTCCGGAGCGTACCACTTCACGGGCCACTTCCCATGGGTCTGGGCCTGAAAGCAAGGCAGACAGGGAACCTCCGTTGAGAACAAAACCGTGCGCACCCACGTTCACAGCAGCACTATTCACAGGAGCCAAGAGGTGGAAGCAACATACGTGTCCACTGACAGATGAGTGGACAAACAAAATGGGGTCAACTCATACAACGGGGTGTCATTCGACCCTACAAAAGAAGAGGGTTCTGACACATTGAACAACATGGAGGAACCATGAGGTTATCTTTCATAACGCTGAGTGAGATAAGCCAGTCTAGTCACACAAGGACAAGAGATATAAGGACAAGGGTTATAAGATCTAAAAGAGATGCATTTTCATTTCAGATTTCCACCATCCGCTGCTTCGAGTGCTGGCTACGCTGTTCCTACCTTGTAGTAGTTTTCGTCAGCACGAAGCGCTTTGGAAAGTCCAAAGTCGCTGATCTTGGCGTAATGTTGAGTAACCAGCAACACGTTTCTTGCGGCCAGATCTCTGTGCACAAAACTGGACTCCTCCAGATACTTCATTCCCATAGACACCTGATGAACCAGCTCTATGATGTTCTTGTCCTTGACATGCCTGCAGGTCAAGTACGTTGTTAGTGATGGTGGACAGCAGTCCATTCCAGAGCCACCAACTGTGCCCCTCAGAGACAGGAGGCAAGTCCACTCACTTCCTATTCTTCTTAAGCAAGATTCCCGAGTGGTGACAAAGACCCTTGCTCACTTGCAGCTGTTCGAAAGTGAATACCATTCCCCCAGTGTTCAACTGGCCCAGCTTTCAAGGCTTGCTTGGCATTGCATGGAAAGCAGTATAATAGGGTGGTGAGACACGGCTCCAGGCAAGCCAGGCTTCGGTCAGAATCCTTGCTCCAAAATGGGACAGACAAAACCAACCCCGAGTCTCAGTTTTTCACCTGTGCAGTTGGGGTAACACCTTTCTCTTACGGAGATTAAAGACACAAGCTAAGTACAGTACAAACAATGTAGCAAATGGGATTAAGTGAACAGTGGTGATTCCCGAGAATATTCACACCAGCTCTTCCATCTCAGCAAATAGCTCTAGAGGAGAGCACAGCAACAGACGTTTCCTGAATCACTCGTGGGAATGTAGGGCTCAGCCAGACAAGTAAGTCATCACTATTATGCCCTGTAAAATGTTTGTTATATATTTCTTGTGAAAAGCACGTTTTTCTTAGTGATATTGACTGCCAAGATAGTCTAAGGCTGATTCTGTCAGTGGGCCAATACAGAGTGAGCAAAAGGGAATGAAAACCAAATTTTGATATTTGCAAGAAAAGCAAAAAAACAAAAAAGCAAAAAAACCCTCCATAGACTTGATCCACAAACTAAAGCTACCACCCCTCCTCTCGCACGGCTCCTGGACAGCATGGGAGGAGAGAGGCTTCCGGAAGAAACCAGACCACCAGACTACTGCCTGCGCCAGCGGGTGGGCCCTGCCCGTCGTGGTATGAACTTCAGGGCCCTAACGGTACCTGTTCTGCTGTAAGTACTTATTGAGTGGGCCGAGTTCCGCCATCTCCATGACCAGCATCCAGGACTCGGCCTCGCAAATCCCGATCATGCGCACGATGTAAGGGTTGTCTAGCTGCTGCATGACATTGGCTTCCGCTAACAGCTCATCCTTCAGAGTCGGGTCGTTGGCCTCATTTTTCAGGATTTTCACAGCTACTGTTTTCACAACTCTGTGGAAGAAATCAGAATGCGTGAGGCACTTGCAAAGTGGCTGTCTTCCAGATGAATGTCTCCTAGAAACAGGGTCATACTAGTAACGGCAACAGAAGGGAAATGCATCTTAAGAAGCCGTGTGACAAGGGACTAGTTTTCCAGCATGTTCTGTCACTTTGCAGACAAAGAGAGTAACACTTCAACCAAGTAGAAAGCCTATATATAACAGAATATTTAAACAGTTTTCAAAAGGACCTTACAAAGTATGACATAAACGGAGTCCTATAACATTTTGAGACTGACCATCTCACATTAGGTGTGATGTATGTAAATACAACATCCTTTTAAAATACAGATAGAGGAATAAAAAGCGTATGTTGTTAAAGCTCATTGTTTACAAAGCACTTTTAAACTGAGCTTTCTTAATTTAAGCAAGCCTCAATGAGTTTGCAAAAAATTCTTTTTTATTTTCCAATAACAATATCACACAGGTCGTGCTTCAACTCTTAAAAACGTTCTAATATAGTAGAACTCACATAAATGGATGGAACTTAACTGTGAATGACTTGGAAAACTGCATCTCTCTGTCATACAGTTCCCACAAATGCAGGAGGTACAGCTCTTTTGTTAGACCCCAGATGGGAGAATAAAACAAGCACCATGCAATAAAGCAGGTAAGATAATAGAACAGCAGATTAAGTCCAACATGCATTCAGACAAGCGCAGGCAGCCTCAGCCCTCAGCGCAGAGCTGGATGGGCTCACGCACGGGACGCGCTCTAACCGCACACACAAGCAGGCGCTGGCCACAGGCGCAGCGGGAGCCCCTCAGCCTCCTGCAAAGATCATGGACATACTGTCCCCTGCTCTCCCGAGACAGTTTATTGCTTTGCCTTCACATTTCCTTCAACTATCCATCTGGACCAGTTTTGTATCTAGTGTGAAGTAGAGGTCAAAATTAACAAGTAAAAAATCTTTTCATTCTTCCCAATGTTTAAGGAAAAAATGACACCCGGGCGTCTTCCAGGACAGACAGGAGGCAGGAAACTTCGCAGCTAATTTTTACAAGGCCAGCAGGACCCTGACGCCAAAACCAGACAAAGAAATCACAAGAATGTAATTTACTGAGCGCCCTCATGAACATGGATGCCAAAATTCCATGAGAAATAATAGAAGGTTCAGTGAATTCTGAAAAATACATTATGGATATATAATTCATGAATAAGATGAGTTCATTCAGAGAATTCAAGGTGGGTTTTATATTTGAAAATCAATCAGTGTATAATTTACCACATTATACAATAAAGGAGATAAACTTATGTTTATTCCAGCAAAAGAAAAAAAGTATTCAATAAAATGTAATACAGATTCATGATTAAAAATAAATCTCCCAGAAAAGAAAGAATAAAGGTAAACTTTCTTAATCTGACAGGAGCAGCTATGACCCTCACAGCGAAACACCGAAACCCCCCTGAAATTGGCAACGAGGAGGGAGGCCACAGCCACTTCTGTCCTCTGCTGAGCCACAGTCCCTGGCCGACACCAGGAGGCAAGAAAGAAATGTGACAAGTGTAAGGATCAACCAGAATGAAATGTCATTCACAGGTGACGCACTCTGGGTCAAATGCCACACAGATAAACACTAGAAATAACAAGTTAGAAATAATAGGTAAACTCAGCAAGGTTGCTGGGTATCAGGTCAACAGGCAAACCATTTATATTTCTATATCAAACCAACACCAGGGCTAAGCAAATAGAATTTTAAAAATTACACCATATATATTAACATCAAAAGTGCTAAATACCTACAAATGAATCCAACAAAAAAGGTTGTTCAAGACCTCAACACAGAAAAGTAACTAACTCTGCCAAGCAAGACCCGGGAGAAATTACAGCTGACTCGAGGAGACGGAGAGGCGGGCCAAGCTTACTACTGACTGGAAGACTGAAGTGTTGTAAAGACCTCCTGTGCCCCAAACTGACCCTCTTCCGAAACCCTCTAGTTGAATTTATGCACAAGGGGGACCCCCCAAAAGCAGAATTTATTTATAAAAATTGTGCATTTGTTCTTAAATGTTTAAACTTCAGTCACCTTCAAAATACTCTCGATCTGCAATGCACCTGTGAGACGTTTTTTCACTGCTCAAAACAGTTTTTGAACTTGTCAGGTTTGAATCCTTTTAGCGCTTCTGCCATTTTTTGTTTCACCTCTTCCACACTGGCAAGATGTTTCCCCTGGAGGACTTTTTCCATTTGGGGAAACAAAAAAAAGTTGTTCTGGGGCGAGATGGGGTGAATAGGGAGGGTAGGCATGGGGGTCATGCCATTTTTGGTCAAAAACTGCTGAACACTCAGTGCAGTGTGGGCAGGTATGCTCGTAAGTCACCCACCATGAAGTGGGCAAACACGTTGAAAGAATCTTCAGAAAAAATTCACTGAAGCCAAACGCAGCCTCTCACAACAGCGCCAGCTGGTGCACTGATGCAGATGGGCTCCTAGAACACTCACCTAGTGCGGGAAGCCTGTGCTACAAGGGGCCGCCCTCCAGAAGACAATTCTGTTTTTATGGGTGTCCCCTCCTGGTGTCTATAATCATGTTTGTTAATTTACATATATAATTAAGCCAGAAATTTAACTATCACAAAGTAGTTGTGAAAATGTATACCTTAATACATGATAATTTAAGCTCATTTTACAAAATAACTGTGGTATATGTACATATATTTTAAATAAGTGTGTTATTCAAAAGTATACACACACAAATTTAAAACATACACAAACACACATACGAAAGGAGCAGGATTGAAAGCAAGACTTTCTGTGCTTTTATCTAACTTTTTGACTCTTGAATTATATAAATTACCTACTTAAAAATAATTTACAAGAATTTCTGAAATTTAAAATACCTAACAACAAAGCCAGCTTTGTTAGGAACACATTAAGTCAAACACTTAGAAACCAGCATTTTTACTGCATATTCCACGTGGGCTGTCTTCTACAGACTAACGAAGTACGAAGGGATTTCAGCAGCTCAGCAGTTCTCACTGTTGTGTAATATGTGCTGCTGTTTGAGAGGACAGGATAAAGCAGGTAAAAAATACACGAATAACGTTTGGAACAGGACATTTCTGGGTGAGAGAACTGAGACTCAATTTTGAACACTAAAGAAAACAAGCTGACAACACTGCTGCTGAGTGACCGCATTTCAGTTAAACGCTACGTGTGTGCGCACAGAGACCCCCCCCCCACACACACTATAGTGAGTTAACAGCAGCGGTGTTCGGGCGGTGCAGATAGGACACTTTTATACTCTTACGTTTGGACTGTCTCTGTTTTCTAATTCTCTACGAGGCACATGTACGGTGTCCAAACTAACACAATTATTTTATACACACAATACACATAACGGATATTTTCCTGGTAACTGTGTCAGAAATGACCAAAAATTATACGGCTAACACAAACAGATTTGGCGATGGCAGGTTGTACGTTGTGTTTGGGATTAAGTGGACTTAACACACGCACGCTCCCAGCACGTCAGCTCCCACGGGAGCAAGTGTGGTGTGTGTGCTGACGCAAAGCTCTGACTTACTTTTTCATCTGGTAGTAGCCCTTCTTCACCGTGCCGAAGTTGCCAGAGCCCAGTTCCCTGTCCTCCAGGGTCAGCAGCTTCCGGTCTAGGTAGACCTCCTTGGGCCTGATCTCCTCGGGGTCTGCGTAGGGGCTTTCATATACTTCTGTGTCCATGGGCAAGGCTTCTCTCTGGGCTTCTGCAACGGATTCAGGGAACACACAGTCCCGGGGCTGGGTCCCTAGTCCACCTCCCGTGTGGTCACAGCTTCCCTTTCAAGACCTTGGCCACTCTGGGTCGTTAGGGTGCCAGTGAGTGCTCAAGGGATGGCCTCACCCAGCTTGTGGGGGGCGGCCAAAAGCCCCTCATGCCCATTGCACTTGACTCTCATTCTTGCATTAGTGTTTATTAAGAAAGGGTCTTTCATGCCAGAGGCAAAGACAGATGGGCCTCCTCAACAGGCTGCGGTGACTTTCACTACGTCTGAAAATTCTGACCCTCCTTCCATTGAGAGGTGTAGTCTACGTCACCTCCCCTTAGTGGCTTTTGTAACTGTGTCAACCAATAGAGCCTCTCAAAAGTGATGTTTATGACATGCTCAGGAGAGGAGATAAAAAGCTTATTTTCTAGAAACCTGGCTCTTGAAGCTTCAAATGTTATACAAGGTGTTCAATTGCCTTGGCACCTTCTGTGCTGTGAGACAGCCCAAGTCACATGGAAAGACCAGGCTGAGAGACCCCAACACTAAATGCAGAGGGGCAGATGCAGGCCAGCCCCAGGCCCCTGGCCTCACCGTGGCCTCCACCCCTGCTGGCCTAGTCTGACTGCGAGAGGGCTGGAACCACAACCACCCCACCGAGCCTTGCCCAAATTCCTGACCTGCACCAGATAAGGAGAGTTCGATTAAACGGCTGCTGTTGTTTTAAGCTACTACGTACTGGGGTGGTTTTTATAGCAATGAACAGACGAAGTCACCAATGGAAAATGACCTGGGGTCACCTAGAGAACCCAAGAAGGTCATCCAGAGGTCTCGCTTCCGGTAGCAAGTCCAGCAGTGGGCTGCTGAGTTTACTAAGGGCAGTCCCCTGAGCTGCAGCCTCTGTGGCCTCACACAACCACCACAGTTCCCTGTACATGTCTACAGTTCCAGCAGCTCGGACATCCGTTCTGGGCCTCCCAGCCACCATCGCGGTACTCGGCTGAAACGTGTTCGTGGACACAACACCTCTGCAAGAACACAGCACCAAAAATGTGACCTTGGAGCAGCGTGAGTGCCGCAAGAGATGCGTTCTGAGGAAGCAGTGCTGAAGAACACTGTCACCGTGGCAGTGCAGTGTGAGGGAGGCTGTGCGGGCCACTCCACCCAGCAGCAAATGCGGCCTGAAAGGGCGTCTCTCACCTCTGTCTGCAGCCCTGGTCCCTCGTTCTGGCTCGTAGGGGTTGAACGTCACGAAGCTCTCTGGCCGGTTCCCCGGAGACGAGGAGACCTGAAGCACACAAAAATACGTTGCCGTGTTTTGTTGATACTCTGCTGAGTTGATATGATTATTTTTATTTTCAAGAAATCACATTTAACATATGCAGAGAAGACAAAGGGAAGAATGAGAAAGAAAACAGGAAAAAACAACGTGGCTTATCTCATTCTGCAGGCAACTGCTTCGATCCCGGCAGGGCCATGTGTAACTCGCAGGCCCTGCCAGGGTCTCAGATGCTGCTGGGAGGGGTCACCCGATCATTCAGGCAGGGTTCCCTCCCTGTTACAGCTCTTTCAAATCCTATCTGCACCTCCCGAAACACATCGCAGGTATTCTCCGTCCCCTTGGCTTCATTTCCCTCCATTAACTCTTTCTCTTCAACTACCCTAAATGGAAATTATTTCAGAACAAACATGAAGTATCCGCTGGCTGCTCTGCCCACTCCCTAACTTCACAGCATCTATGCAGCTGGAGCTTTGGCCTCTGTGAAGACCTAGCGACATCTGGGTGATGCCAGAGGGTAGCACTGGACACTCAGTAACCACCACCACCACCACCATCATCATCGTCACGGGCTCTGTGAGGTGAAAGCCTCTGGCTAACCGGAGGAAAGTAATTCTTCCTGTATCCAGAGTAGGTAACTGAAGTGCATCGAGCAAAGCTTTGCTGGCTGTTACTATTGGCATCCATCTGCATCGTGACACCATGGGGGGTAGATCTGACCTTGATATTCCTATAACCTTTCCCCTGTGAAAGTCTCTATCTCAAGTCTTCCTTACCCACCTGCAAGGGTGTTGCTACTAAATTGGCTCATAGCAGAACAATTCAAACCGTTTGTTTTTGGTGTGAATCGAGTAGAAGTTTTATGTATCCATTGACCTTATTACTGCCTAAGCAGTGGCCATGAAGAAATGAGATACTGCCAGATTTTGGACATGTTTAAAGAAACAGAGACATGAAGCTGAATTGTACACAGTCACTTATCTCCTGCACACACTGGTGCCTCTGACTGCCTTCCGGACGGCACAGTCCCAGGAACTAAAGGCACAATAATGATGTCACAATGCGCCACAGCCACCGCCTGGCCACTTGTCTCCTGACTCTGACTCCCTCCTTCACGCTGTGTGCTGTGCACTACAGAGACACTGCTAACAGTGACAAAAGCCTGTCTGACGTGGCTGAAGGACGCTTGCTTTCACGTGTCAACAGGATGTCACTGGATCCATTTTCTCATGACTGTCTCAGCATTCTGGCCGCTCTGTTTAGAGAAGCAACTATGCTGGGTCAGGTGTGAAAATGGAACCTGAGGTCCAGGGGACACAGTAATTCACCCGTGGCCTTAGAGCTTTGTGAGGCGCACTGCTCATGCTTAATAAACATGTGTCAGACACATGACAGGTGAGTGAGGCTGGAAGATGTGAAGTGTAAACCGTGATTTAAAATGAGCTCTCTTTCAAGTCTTTATACCAACAGAGGGAAACAGGTGTGCATCATTCCAAATGACAATCTACCTCTTTCAGAAATCTTCATCTGATTACAGGGCCTCTGGGTGTGCTGTGAGCTCACACCTCACCTGTTAGGCAGAAATGTCCTACGAGAGACTAGCAGTTCCCAAGGCTCTCCATTCTCACCTTTGCTCGGTTCCCTCCTGCAGTCAAACTCCAAGATAGAAATAGTTTGCAAATTTAAAAAAAGCCTCTTTTTGGTTCACATTCTGTCATTTCAACTCCTCTGACTTTCCCTGCAGGTAGGTAAGTTATGAGATCCACAGACAAGCTTCAAGATACCAGGACGCAAAGAGGGTTCCAGCACCCCGTCCCCTCACTCTAACCCTCCCGCCCTCTGTCTACTCAGGACCGTATCCGGGGCTGTCACCTCTCCATCCCAAGAGAGGACGTTCTCCAGGGCAGGAGGACTTCATAAAGCTGTTACAATGAAGCCAGAAGGCAATGATCTGACATAGGACTCCTGTGAAGAAGAGCTTGAAAACAGAGGCGGGGTGTAAAAAAATACTGGCACCTACAGGAGGGCCACAGGACTCGGTCAGAACAAGCAGTGATAATAAGCAGAGCGAACCTGCCCTGGACAGTGACGCGTCCTTGGGCAGGAGGTGGGCTGTTCGCCCCAGTGTGTCTCGACTGCGGATGGGAAATGGGTGGAGCGTCCCCGTGGAAGGTGGGGACATGTTTTCACCCGAGGCGGTTCAGGGCTTCATTTCGGCGCTGCCCGCACAGGCCACCACACGGTTACAGCCTTCAGAGCCTGGCCGAGCCCTGCAGTGCTCTCCATGACCACGGCAGCTCACCGCCTGGGCCCCTTGCTCCTGCCTGCAGCGGGACAGAGGATGGCGTTACGCTGGGCAGGACGTTCTGTGGCAGACAGAGGAGGTCTCCTGTTGTGTCAGTTAAAAGGGCAGTGGTGACTTCACGGCGAAGATGAAGATGCAGAAAGCACGTTTCATCTTTTCTGAAGCACTGGATGATATGTCGCTTAAGAGAGCAACAGCAACAATACAAACATTCTGAGATCAAATGTTCAGGGGAAAGAAGAATTTGAGGACTTTATGAAGAATAAGGACTAAGGCATAATGGTAAATTATAAGCATGCTGATTAATTTTTTTAAATGAAATTTTAATTTAATAAAAGGCATATTGTTTTTGACTATACCACTGGTCATTATTCAGTCTGCTTTTTATTTGATTATTTATTTTGCCCTAATCAATAGTATCACCTTTTCTGCTTTGAGTGCAAGGCATAAATGAATGTTGACATTTGCTTTTTTCCTATTTTTGTTGATGCTCAAAACAGAAGTCAAGTTGGCAGGATACCACTAGATGGCACTAGCTACCTTAGCTTTCTACGTTGCAAAGACCAAGTTGTGATTTTTAAGTTTTATAAATTCTGGTAAGAACAGATCACTCGACAATAGCAAAATAAAAGTTAGGTTAGGTTATGAATCATAATTCCCAATCTCTTTTTGTCCAGGGTCCAATGCCAGTAGAAAATGTATTTGACGAGCATTCGTGGAGCGTCTACTTTTAAGAAGCAGGGGTTCGGAAGTGAACACGAGAGAAAAACTCACTGCCTTTACGGAGCTGACAGGCTGGTTCGGAGTTTCCTGAGATGAGAGTACTGTGCATGTCCTAGGAACATCCATCTCCAGACCTTAATTTTTAGACTTTCGGAAGACATTTTTGAATCAGGCAACAGCAGTAACAGAGATAAAGGCACACTTGCTACAATTGCAGTGACAAAAAGGACTGGTAGGTCTCAGAAACACTGGCTGCCGTAAACTGACACAGCTCTGGTGTCTGGTGGAATGCCCGTGGTCCCAGCACGGACGAGGCCCTGCAGCTGAGGGCAGCCCGTCCTCGGCCAAGGCATGGGTGGGGTGATGTGTGGGTTCCTTAGGAGGTGAGCACTCGACCTTCACAGTTAACCTTCCCTCACCTAGGAAGCACAGATACACCCCCCGGCCCTTTACAATGACATAGAAACACACTTCCTGCAGGGTCTGGCCCGCTGCTTTGGCCTCACCAAGTCGGCATGGCTTAAGGACAGCTTTTTCTGTCCTCTCTCCCAGCTGAGCCCTTGTGAACTGTACATTTAAATGTCTGAAAATACTCCGACCATCCAGGTATGTGTTGGAATGAAGCATGAAAAGTGGACTTTACTGTGTGATTCTGGAGCACATTCCCACAACTAGGTTAAACGTAAATGCTGTGTCTCAGAGAACATGCACTTGAAATGTGGAACTCAGACACTGCCCTTAATTCTTCAAGGGTCCTGTTCAAACTCTGCCAGCCTGCCTGCGCAGGAGGACAGGGGTATGCACTCACAGCAGCAAAGAGAAATACTCCCGCACTAAGGAGAGGGGTTTATCAATCCAGGTGCTACCAGTCCTTACAGTCAGAGTG